>JADRCD010204968.1:0-18376 GCA_019843815.1 Montemys delectorum | reverse complement strand
TGAGGGGCTGGGGTGTGGCTCAGTGGTAGAGCCCCTGCCTAGAATCCCCCAGTGAGGGGCTGGGGAGTGGCTCAGTGGTAGAGTCCCTGCCTAGAATCCCCCAGTGAGGGGCTGGGGAGTAGCTCAGTGGTAGAGCACCTGCCTAGAATCCCCCAGTGAGGGGCTGGGGTGCAAGACCTTGCACTCAATCCCTAGTACCACCAAAACAACGATCCTGGCAGCATCAGATGGGTATGGCAGCCCATCTAGGCTGGATGAGCACACTGAGGCTCACGGAGCCAAGTGACAGATTGAAGGTGACACTGAGGGGCCCTGAGAGGGCTGTGCATACTCACTGAGCTCCATGTTCAGATTAGTGGGGTTTCCAACCTGCAAGCTAATTGCATGCATAGGTTCCTGCAGGAGCACAGGCAAGGTGGCAGTGGCCGCCCTGAGTTGGGACCCAAGGCTGTGCTCTTCCCTCTTTGGGCTGTGGAAATGACTTGAGGTCCTAGGGGTATGCTCTGAGGTCTGTAAACTCATATCTAAAGTCCCATACTGCTGCACTCCCTCCCTGTTTCCATCCACATTCCCTACAGCATTTGGTGGACATTGCTTCCAGATTCTTTATGGATCTTTTTGGCTCTAGGTTTTTTTGAGACAGGACATCACTGTATAGCCCATACTGGCCTGGAGCCTGTCATCTTCAGCTTGGGTGACACCAGGCCTATTCTCTTTGCAGGTTTTTAAGGGCAATCTGTGCCCTGTCCTTCCCCTCTGAGCATCCCACATCCCTTTGGGGTTTGGGAAAGTCACCAGGCGAGGTGGGAAGAGCACATACCCCATCTGGTCCCTGAGTTCCGTGTTTGGGAACTCTTGTCCTCACCACCCCCTATCTTTTTGGCTAGCCAGTCCCCTTCCACGTCTTGCTCACTTCATCGTGGAGTTACAATCATCACCTGCGAGGCGTTCTCTTTCAGACAGAAATCTCTGTGCCTCAGTTATTACCGGATAATGAGACATTGATTTCAATAAGAATCGCTTCCATGATTCATCACAATCCATTCTCTGCGTACGCACCCGGTTTAGCAGTGGGAACGGTTCTGTACGCTCATTGAGACGCTGTGGGATAAAGCGTGCATTGTGTCAATTTATAGTAACCGAGCTGCATAATCGCCCTGGGAATGAACAATCTGCCCATTTTGTGTCCCTGCTGGGTGTGGGCTGAGCAAGGTCCATGCATAGTGTGCACACTGTGCAGGGCGCGTTGTCCACGCGGCCTGAAAGGGAATCTTGTCCTGGCTCCTTCTTGGTGCAGCTTGGTAGTGGTGCCTGGCCAGGGGGCTCAACTAGGCCAGCAGCCAAAAGACTTGGGTGCTTGCCTTGGAGGCAGAGGCCTAGAGGAGAAGGGGAACAGTCAGTGTTTGCCCACAGGGATGGGACAAGAGGGACACTCAAGCAGAGGGGTCGCTGAATGGCCAGAGAGGAGAGGCATTTTGTAAATGAGAAAGGCAAGAGAGAGAATGTTTGTTTGGGTCCGTCCATCTCTGTGTAATTGTAGAGCATTGGGGTACAGTTGGAAAAACTGAGGCCCAGAGACCCTGAGAGATGATTACTGGATAGCTAACCAGCCTAAGAGGTAACTGGGACACACTGTGTTTTGCCCTCTGCTCCTGACCAGTTCTTTGATGGCTGTGTGCTGGCCAGTTGTGGCTCTGAGTAGGCTGGGATAGATGCTCCTTGGAGCAGGTCACAGTGGCCTAAGGTTACCTCCAGGGCAGGAGCGGATGTGAAGTGGTCGAAGCGCCTTGCAAAGCACCTGTCCTTTCCACTGGGGCTGGTCGTGGGTTCCCTCGCAGAGGAAGCAGCTATTGTGAACCACGTGTCCCACTGACCTCTCTCTCTTATTCTCCAAAGGTGTATGTGAACGGGGAATGGGTGACCAACATCAGTGAGGGGGGAAGCTTCGGGGAGCTGGCCCTCATCTACGGCACCCCCAGAGCAGCTACCGTGAAGGCCAAGACGGATCTCAAGCTCTGGGGCATCGACCGTGACAGCTACAGGCGCATCCTCATGGTGAGTGGGACCCTGACCAGGAGGCTCTGCCAGGGGAGGAGGTGAAGTAGTAGGAGCTGACACCATCAGAATCCCAGGTCTAAGGTGAAGATGGGCTTCCCTATAGGCACAGCCTGTGACCTGAGTGGAAAGTATCAGGAAGGGCTTCGGAAGCTCCTCAACACAGGAACATGACTGGGAATGTCTCGGTTGCCGTCCCCGCCTCTCTCCTTCCAGATACTGTACCCTATAGCTCGATCTCCAGCGCTACCATCCTGGATCAGAGGTCACTTGGAGAATAAAACCCAAGTTCCCTCCAAGGTGACATCTGGGCAAAGGCTAAGGTTACGGTAGTCACAGATCATAGGGTTAGAGTGCAAAGGCCTTGGGGTGGCTGCTACTCAGAGCACAGCGGGCTGTATAAAGGAAACATCATGAGAAGAGCATGAGAGTTTTGTCCTAAAGGGTTAGGAGCTCTCCATCCTGAAGATCCACAGCCTCTTCTGGGGCCCACTGTCATGATCCCTGACCTACAACTCCTTGAGTCACAGAGGGACCTGGGACTCAGGTAGGTTGAGTTAGGTTGGGGAAACTGAGAGTGGCCATGGGGTGAGATGTTCCAGAATGTTCCCCAGAATAGCTCAGGATGGAACCCTGGTGCTCAGTCACTGAGGCGCAGAGGGCACGTCCTGTCGTGGTCTTGATGTAATACAACTCTTCTGTAGGACACACTTGTAGATCACCCTTGTCTTGGAGGCAGCAGTCCCCAGGGCCTGGCTTGCCCAGCACGTCTGGGTTCCCGCACTGGGCACAAAGACACAGCACAGGCGGTATGGCTCTGTAGTTCTCTGTCTCCAACATGTTCTCCATCTGCAGGGACCCCCGCCTGTCCCAGTAGGAGGGTGTCGTGGGGGATCCTCCCTCTCTTGCAAGAGGACACAGTCCCAGTCCCCTCGGAGCACACCTGGCCTGAAGTTGCATAAGCAGCTGTTTCTTGACTGTCTCATCTATGCTGTGTCATTGCTGGCTGTGGGACTTCTGCGGTTAGGACTTTATTATTCAGGAATGCTCTCAAAAATCGCAGAGGGAGCCGGCGCTTTCTTTTGGGTTAATTTCGGATCCCCCAGACACTAAGAATAGAGCCATTTGGGCTCCAGAATCCGGCAGAGCTCTTGTGGGGAATCTGAATCCTGTCCACACCCATCCCCCGTCTGGGCAGAGTTAGATCCAGCCAAATCGCATACTACTGAGGGCTCCGGCCTTCCTCGGGCGGGCGGGCGGGCGGGCTCAGGGTGGGAGATGCATAAGATGAAAAGTCCCCATGTCTCCCTCCCTCCCGGGAGCTGGCTGTATCCCCCAAGGTTAGCTCAGACGCCAGCCACACTAGAGGTGGAGTCCTGTGACTTGTCCCTTGAAAGTTTCCTAAGTGTTTCTCCCTGCTGCTCTGTTTCTCTAAGGGGCACACGGTGCTCAGCACTGGGCAGAACCATAGGTGTACCGCCATCTATAGGCACTCAGGTGAAGATTCAACAGGGGGCGGCAGTCCACGAGTTTCTTTCCTTTTATTTGAGCCCTCTGTTCGCTCACCTGTCTCTCACTGGGGACCCTGTGTTTGCAATTCTCTATAGAGGGGCTGGGATGTGACTCAGTTGGCAGAGGGCCGGCCTAACATGCACGAAGCCCTGGGGTGTGGACCCTGAGCTGCCTAAGGAGGCATGGTGGTGCGTGCCTGTCATTTCCAGCACTCAAGGGGTGGAGGCGGGAGGTTCGGGAGTCCAGTGTCATCATCAGGTTACATAGAGGCTAGCCTGGATTACGCGAAGCGCAAAATATAAAAGATATCTCAAACATCTTTTAATATAAAATAGTATCTCAAAATATAAAAGAGTCATGTCAAAGAGTCACATACACAAAATCAAACTGTGTAGTACAGGCCACACTGGGGTCTTCTGAGGCCTCTTCACGAAGCGTCCTGAGTCCCTGGATCTTGTGTCCCGAGTGGATATGGGTCTCCATACCGAATGCCACTGACTCCGAAGGGACCCACCCACGTCCTGGCTGATTCCTTAAGCCGTCTCCACAAGAACCAGCTACCCTCCGTTTCACAGCACAGGTGGTAAAACACCTTCAACCTCCATGAATGCCCTCCTCCCCCTTTTCTGTAGGGTTTCTGAGATGAGTTTAGAGTCCCTGAGTGACTCACAGGAGGTCACACAACCTGGGAATGAATAGGTGACTCCGTCCACCCTTGCCCAGAATGAGAACCCCCAAGGCAGTGGGGAACTAGATACACAGAAGTGACTAAAAAACTTCTTCTGAGCCTTTGCTCATGGTGCGCTGCAGGGTGGGGGCAGAGTTCACCATACATAGCGTGTGGTTCTCAGCACCTTGGGTGGCAGAAGATTGGGGGGTGGTCTTGGATCCCTGGTCTCATTGTTCTACCTGGGACACCCTGAGTGAGGTGGGGCCTCTGCTTGTTCAGCTATCGCCATCTTCCCTCTCCTGAACCTACAGTGACCTCCTCACCCAGCCTCATGCCAGCTCCAAAGTCAGGCACACACTCCTTGTGGGTGAGGGAGCCGGGACAGGCCCTGGAGACTGGGAGGCGAGTGCTTGCTCTGCCCTTCTGGATTTCAAGGTCCCTGCTATTGAAACCTGATAGGAATCTTGGCTGAGATCTGCCTTGGTTTCTTTTTCCTCTGCTGTGGTAAAATACCCTTGACCAAAGCCTCTTAGGAGAGAAAGAGCTTTTATCTGGGCTCCCAGTTTGCAGTCCAGTCCATCCCAGCGGAGAGGTCACCGCAGCAGTTGCTGGACATCACATCCCATCCACAGCTGAGGATCGGAGAGCACTGGATGCCAGTACTCCATTCCCCTTTGCCTTCAGTCCAGGACTGAATGGTGCTGGGCTGCCCACGTTCCAGGTGGGCGTTCCCACCACCATTAACCCAATCAAGATAACCCTCCAAACACCCACAGAGCCACCTAAACTAAGATCATCCTCCCTTGAGACTTCCTTCCAGGTGATTCTGGATTCTGTCAAGTTGATAATCAATACCAACCACCACAGGGCATGCTGCAGGTGCCTAAGGGGACAGGCAGAGTAAGTCCCTGAAACCAGGCAGGCTACTCGGAGAGAAGGCTGAGCTAGCCTTTGCAAGCAGGTTTCCAGGCTGAACCCCATAGGAACCATCTTAGGTTGCTGTCTTGAGTACTGTAAAACCTGCTAAGCTGGGCATCCCTCATGGCACCAAGAGGCTTAGGGATGCCTGCCCAGTCTAGGAACAAAGCAGGCTGGCTTCACCTGCTACCTGACTACTTCCCTAGGCCCCACATCTTCAGCATTGTCTCGCCTGCTACATCAGTGTTAGCTTCCAAGGTTCCTGGGTCACAACCTGCCTGCATTCCTCTGGCATGGCTTAATTGCTAGGTGGTTAGTGGCGACTGCACGTTTTCAAAAGAGATGCTTTTTTTTTAGGGCTGGATGGGATTGAAATGGCTTGGGCCAGGTCACCGGGCAGGCTGCTGCTGCCGCAGCCACCTGACTCGCCCGATAGGCAGACACAACAGTTCTGCATCACCAGAGCCTGGACACTGGCTTTCCAATTGTGCTGTCTTGTTGTCATGGAAACAGACTTGTTCCAGCCTCTGCTGGCTGGCAGAACTATCCGTCTCACCATCAAGGTCCATAGCTGAGGACAACTTAATGAAGTTCTCCTGGCACTGCTGCACATTGAGTCCCCAGCCCTGTTGTGGCTTGAATTCGTAATTTTTCTCCTTGCTATGACAAAATATTGACAAAGGTAGCTTAAGGGAGAAGTTTATTGTGGCTCACAGCTTTAAGTACAGCCTGTCACGGAGAGGAAGGGGTTGTGCAGGATCATAAGGCAGCTGGTCACATTGCATCCACAGTCAGGAAGAGAGGAGTGGGGAGGAGAGAGAAGAGAGGGAGAGAAAGAGAAAAAGAGGAGAGAGAGAAGGAAGGGGAGAGAGATGAGAGAGAGAGGAGAGATGGGGAGGGAAAAGGAAAGAGGAGAGGAAGGGCGAGAGAAGAGGTGAGAGAGAGAGACAGAGAGAGACAGAGAGAGAGACAGAGACACACAGAGAGAGACAGAGAGAGACACACACAGAGACAGAGACACACACAGAAAGACAGAGAGAGACAGACACAGAGAGAAAAAGAGAAAGAGACAGACAGACAGACAGACAGACAGAGAGAGAGAGAAAGAGAGAGAGAGAGAGAGAGAGAATGGTTCTCAGCTCTCTTTCTCCTTTAATTCAGTCTAGGACCCCAGCCCATGGCATAGTGGGAGGTCCTCCGACATTTAGGATTGGCCCTCCCACGTATAGGGAGAGTCTTCACTCTCATAACCCAGTCTGGAAGCCCTCACAGACCCGCCCAGAGGTCTTTCTACTAGGTGATTCTAGATCCTGTCACATTGACAATTAGAATTAGCCACCACAGGACAATTAGAATTAGCCACCACAGGATTCTTCCTGGAAAGTAGCAAGCTTAGCGGTGTGTGACTCTGGGTTTCTGGGACTGGAATTTTGCGGGCTCATTAGTGCTTCTCTGAACGCAATCTGATGGGAAAGCTGAGGCCCAAGGTTGAGAGAGGGGGATCTGGGGTCCTGTCACTGTATCCTGTGCCAGTCTTCGTGGAGACCTTTTGGGGGAGGCTTTAATATTCCCATTGCACAGATGAGAAGACAGAGCTCAAGAGGCCAGTGAGAATGGAGGTCTGAGCCCAGGCTTTCTGACAGCTAGCTCAAGCTCAAAGTCATCCTCCAGCTACTCTCTGGTTCCTCACTGGTCAAGGGTTGCTGTACATGACGGTGGATTGTCCCTCTAAGCTCAGTGCACATCCCTACACTAACTCATAGCCACCCATTGCTCCTAACAGCCTCTGAATCTTGGAAATGACACCCACTACCTCAGCCTGTTCCCCAGAGTCCCATGGTGCTGTCCTCAGGTGACCCTGAGGACAGCACCAACCCCTTCTCTGTATCCTTCATGTCCCTCTCCTTCTACAGACACCTGAGTATTTGGTCTTCAAGTGTGAACTTCCTGGGCTGTCCACCCCAGCTTTCTAGGGTCCTCAGGTCAGAATGGCAAGGTCTGGCTGGTAAGAGCCCCGGTGTCTGCTGATGTCTGTGTCACGGGCATCACTTTCCAGTGTTGGTACATGATTGATTTCTCTTCTGGCTCCTCATGCTTTAACTGGACTGTGGGTACCTGCCTGTGTCTCCAAGAGGTACCTGGCCCTGGAAATCACACTACGAGTGATGGACTGCAGAGAGAACAATGAACTGTCTCTGCCATTAGCTGACAGGCACCCAGAGAGGAGCTATCCAGGGCAGCCAGGCCCTCCTGCGTATCTCTCCATACAGGACTGAGCCCTCTCCTCCTTCACTGAAGCCTGTCTGAAAGCTACCTGCAGGCTTGAATACTGCTGCTGGCAGCTACTTGGCCTGCACAGGAACATGGGAAGGTGATGATAACGTGTATATGACATCAAACAAACTGGACCACCTTAGCTCTGCTCTGTGCCAGCTCCAAGCCTGGGCATGATGTGTGATTTCCCCCAGTCCAGGATGGGGCTGGAGATTGACCACACAGTTTAACTCATGGCAGAGGCTTCGTGGACAGAGCTTCTATCCCCACAGTAGGGAGAATGCAGTTTGGCATGCTGAGGGAGCTCATGCTGGTAATCCTGGCATTTGGGAGGCTGAGATAGAGTCACAGGTTCTAGGTTAGGCTGAACTATATAGTGAATTTGAGACTAGTGTGGGCTACAGAGTTAAAGTACACTTCAACAAAGGAAAGAAAAGAAGCCAGGTGTGGTGGTACACGCCTTTCATCTCTGCATTCAGGGAGCAGAGGCAGGCAGATTTCTTATGTTAGCACCCAGTCTGAGCTACATAGAGAGCTCTATCTAAGACATCGATTTCAATCCCCAACTCATGAGATAGGAACCAGACTATTACCCTTTGGGTCTCTGTTTCTAATCCAGTAGAGGTATAACAGCATCTCTCAGAGCTGTGGGGCACATTAAAAGCAATGTTGAGGGCAAGGTCTCAGCTATGCTTCTTGCTGTCCTCTGAGAGAAGAGTGCTCCTGAGAGTAGCTGGGGTGCAGGGGACTGGTGCCTATCTGCAGGTTACCCATCCCATTTCTGATGACTAGGGGCTTGTCTCAGGCAGATGGTTGCCTATATCAGAACAGGAAGCAAAGGACCTTTTGAGCTCACATGTCGACAGCTTTATCTGAGCAGTGGTATGATGTCACAGAGGGAGACATGGGGCCCAAGTTAGAGAGAGCAGCCAGATCGTGGATAGAACCTGAGGCTTGCAGAGGACAAGATTGTTTCAAGAGCATAGGCAGCAATGGGCTGCCCTCACCACGAGCCCGCCTCTGGGGTACTCAGTAAGATTCACATCAGCGATAAGCATCACTGCCATAGTCGCTAACGCCACCTTCTGTACTGTCACCGTCAGTTAACACCAGCAGCACTGTCATTGACACCATCAGTGTCAACAATACCATCACCATTACCACAATCGCTACCATCAACCCCCACCATCGCCCCCACCATCACTGCTATCATCACTGCCATTATGACTGTCAATAGCACCATTACCACCTCGACACTCTTGTTACCTCCGTTATTATCGTTATCATCGCCATCAGAAGCATCACTGTCGTCATCACCATCATCACCACCAGCAGCACCATCGCTGACATCACCAGCACCACCAGCACCACCATCACCATCATTATCATTACCGTCAAAGCCATCACCATTACCACCCTCATCACTGTCTCACCATCACCACCACCACCATCATGATCAATACCGCCATCACTATCATTACCACCACCATCATCACTACGATTACCAATGGCACCATTACTACCAACCACCACCATCATTACCATCTCACCATCACCATCATCATTGTTACCGATATCGATGCTATCGCCACTATCAACATAAGTAGGGATGTTTATTGACTCTTGGTCCTTATAATAAACGATTTTTAAAAATCTCACTCCCCTAGGACTAGTGATGTGGAAAGTACATCCAGATTTACCCTTGTTCCCTGGATTGCAGTGTCGATCCCCTCAGAAGCTTAGCCTGGCCGTCCTCTGTGTGAAGCCCTAGGAGGGCATGGGAGGGCAGACATACCCCGATATCTTCAACCCCACTAAGGTGTGGGGCTTAAGTGGTACCCATGGTAGGCTTCACATTCTTTCTGAGAGTGGGAAGCCCATCTCGACCCCATGATCTGTGTTCTAGACGCTGAGATCCCAGGAAGTGAGCCAGGAGTATTGAGTGTCTTTAGGCAAGCAAGAAGGTTGACCTTGTGCACGGCTAGGGAGAACCCCAAGGTCTGGCCCTGTGGAAGCTGTGGTGCGCCCTGGAACCTCCAGAGCCCTTCTCTTCACTTCACCAGTCATTTTTGTCATATCTCTCCAGGGACTGGAATTTACTGCCACGTGCCTTCAATTCAGTCCTCTTGAAAATCCTTTTCCCTTCAGCAGGGCTTCACTGACTGACTATATGGCTCGTGGCTCTGAATTTGGGTACATGGGGCCCCATAGAGAGGAGGCTCCCGATGCAACCCTTATTTCGGGTGTGTAGTGAGCCTAGTTGAAGGAGACATGACCATCTTTACACCCAGCTGGGCCTGCTGCCAGAGAGCAAGGGCAGCCCTGTTAGTGGGTGGGGTCAAGAGAGGGATAGCAGGTCTGACACCTAACAGCTGATGCTTCAGCTCTGAGCCTGCAGTGCACTGGCCTCTACATTTCTGGTGCCCTCAGGGCTGCTGCACCTTGTGCTGATGTGCTTAGAGCTTAGCGCCAGGCCCCACGAGGGATGCTTATAAGTGCTACCCCATATAGGACTGAGATCGCCAGTCTTTTAGACAAGGCTGAGCCACGCTCCTTTAAAGACATTTGCAGACCCTCTGTGTGTCAGTCCTGTATCTCATGTCTGAACCATCTCCCTTTCCTGGACATCTTCCAGTGTACATCCTCCTCAGCAGACTCAGGGCTTTAGTACCTGAGATTGGTATAGACCTCAGGAATAAGAGGGTCTCAGCTGCAGCAATACTTCTCTAGGACATCTATGGCCTCTCATCAATGGCCAGGCAGTGGACACAAGCCTCCCTCACCACTGCTGTAGACTCCTGAGGTTGCTGGGAGGTCCACTGGATGGATGCCCTGACAACCTAAAGGCTTTGTAATGGCAGGTTTTAGTGGTGCATACTTATAATACAAGCCAGGTGGCTGAGGCAGACGCATTCATTACATATTAGATTCTACCTGGGAAGAGCAGGAGAGGCATAGCCACAGCCGCCTTTGGAAAGTTTGTTTGTTTGTTTGTTTGTTTGTTTGTTTTTTGTTTTTGTTTTTCAAGACAGGGTTTCTCTGTGTAGCCCTGGCTGTCCTGGAACTCACTCTGTAGACCAGGCTGGCCTCGAATTCAGAGATCCGCCTGCCTCTGCCTCCCAAGTGCCGGGATTAAAGGCGTGTGCCACCACTGCCCGGCCCACCTTTGGAAAGTTTAAACAGACGGCATGGTCCCATTCACTGGGGGAAGGGAGAGGTGGCTTGCTCAGGGTTGAACCCCAGGAAGCAGTGTTGGTGGTGCCCAGATCTGCTTTAGAAGGTACAGAAGGTGGAGAGTGGGAAGTAAGAGATACGTTCAATGGGCTTCCTCTGAAGAGAGTAATGGCTGAGAGGAGTCTGCAAGTGTGGGAAGGCTGAGACCAGTGACCTACCTGCCCTGTTCTGCTTTGTTCTTTCGCAGGGAAGCACACTGAGGAAACGCAAGATGTATGAGGAGTTCCTCAGCAAAGTCTCCATCCTAGGTCAGTGGCTCTGCTGCCTCTCTGTAGTCTCCCGTGAGCGCCTGCCACCAGCTCGCATCTGCTTCTCCCTGTGTGGCTGACAGGTCACCTCCGCTTAGCATTCATTACTCAGGTTTGGGACATGCACGCTCCCGTCAAATGCAGACACGTGCTCCTGGCTCTCACAGGAGTGGTGGTAACATACGTACACACATACCACACACTCACCTACACTCATACCCTTGCACACATGCACATCTCTATGCAGATGCGTATACACAAATGTAGCTTGTGTTCCCATTCATATGTAAACACACATTTATGGCACACGTTCATAGTACACATTCATTCATTTGCACACGGACGTTGTATGTCCATATTTGCACACATTCATGGTGGACCTTTATACAGGTGCCTACTTGTACCCCGCTACCTGTGAGCATGTCAGACCATAGGTGTCCCTGTCCCTCCTACACTACGTCTGTTTATCTCTCTTGCTATCTTTGGTGCCCTCATGTCAGCTCCACAATTCTGAGCTGAAAGCTAGCTGGAGTCGTGTACTAAGTGTCTCCCCCTTCCTTTTTGGCTCACCTTGAGCAAGGCTTCTTGGTGATATCACTGCCCTTCCAAGGCCTGTGGAGACTTGTGGGTCATAGGTGCACAGCTCATGTGCCCAGCTGAGTAACTCAAAGACCATCCAAGAAGATGATAGTAATCTTGTTCTGGATTATGAGGGAGGGGGAGGGCTCTGCTTGGCACCTGTCCCTTTCAGCGCCTCTTAAACACAGAGCTTCTTCATACACTTTGTCCCGCTGCTGTGTGAAGGTGCCACCCCTTCCTGCCCTAATCAACTGCTGCAGTACTGATTCATTCATTGTGGTGAGACATGCACAACACAGAACCGGCCATTTGCAGTGTTGTAAGAAGCTGCCTCAGAGAAATAAGCCCAGCCTCAGGCTGTGCAGGCCCTGCTCCCCACCATTTACTTAGAACCTGTTTTTTTTCCCCCAGCAGAGACTCATCCCCCACAGGCAGGCACTCCTCATCCAACTCCCCTCAGCCCGGGTCACTGCAAAGTCCCTCCCTGCCTCTGCCTCTGCCCCTCTGCCTCTGCCCCTCTGCCTCTGCCCCTCTGCCTCTGCCTCTGCCTCTGCCTCTGCCTCTGCCCCTCTGCCCCTCTGCCCCTCTGCCTCTGCCTCTGCCTCTGCCCCTCTGTCTCCGCCTCTGTACATGGTTTAAATATTCTGAAATGTGTTTTGTTTCATTTAAAACTCTGGGACCAAATACTGGCTGCCGCCTTTACAGTTACTTCAGTTTTCACCTAAGATTTATGCTGTTAGGAGGTAAAGCTGTGGCAAATCTGGTTTTCTAACCTTGGAATAGCGCACATTTAAATGCTACTGGTTGGGGGCAGGCTGTGCTTAAAACATGTTGGGGGGGAGGGGGGTGGTGTTTCTGATCCCCAAGCCTTGTACATACTAGGCAAGTACTCCATTGCTTAACCCCAGCCCCTCACTGGGGGATTCTAGGCAGGAACTCTACCACTGAGCAACACTCCCAGGCCCTCACTGGGGTTTCTAGGCAGGGGCTCTACCACTGAGCCATGCCCCAGCCCCTCACTGGGGGATTCCAGGCAGGGGCTCTACCACTGAGCCACGCCCCTCACCTAAAGATGAGCATCCTGACTGCAGCCTCTATTGCACACAGTGTTCTACGTGAACATTTCAGTGTCGCTCTGCACCTGTTTCTTCTGACACAGACTATAATTTCACTCAGAAACGACCTTATTCCACAGTGGATGACTTGCGTTGCTTCATTGCTGTGAAGAGACACCCATGTCCAAGGTGACTCTTGGAAAAAGAAGCATTTAATTGGGTTTTGCTTGCAGTTCAGAGGTTTAGTCCTTTATCCTCATGGTGGATAGCCTGGTGGCATGCAGGCAGACATGTTAGCTGGGAGCTGTAGAATCTGGATAGGCAGGCAGCAGAAGAAAGATATTGGGACTGGTTTGGGCTTTTGAAACCGCAAAGTCCACTTCCAGTGATACAATCCCTCTAACAAGGCCACACCTTCTCCAACAAAGCCACACCCCCTAATCCCTTTCAAGTAGCACCATTTCTTAATGACCAAGCACTCTAACATACGAGCTTCTGGGGCCATTCTTACTCAAACCACCACACAGTCCAAGCTGGCTCCCAACTCACTATACAGTCAAGGCTGTTGTTAAAAGTCTCTGATCTTGTGTCTCCATCTCACAAGTGCTGAGATTACGGGCATGAGCCAGTATGCCTGGTGAAAGACATTTTAAAGCAAGCCACATGTGGCAGTATAAGTCTGTAAGTCAGGAAGCTGAGACAGGAGGATTATAAAAGTCCTAAAGTCAGGTTTGGCTACTTTTGAGACTGTGTCTCTGTAAATGAGAAGGGAGGAGAGAAAAGGAGAAGAGACAGAGGAAAAGAAGAAAGAGAGGTGGAGCCACCCACTCTGGCTGGAGTAGGACTTAGCACTGCACAACAGGGTTCCCTGAAGCCTGGGCTTCCTTGGAAATGGGACCCTTCTGCAGTGTGGGGCATGGGCAGGGGATTTCAAGGAGGCATATTTCCCTGCTAACCTAGATCTAAAATGAATGCCTTTTTAAATTTTTATTTTTAGCAGCTGGCCTACATATGTAGCATTGAAGCACAGGCTAGAAAGGTTTCTTTTCGCAGCGAGGCAGTAGGGAGGGGGATATATTTTAAAAGGTGACCATGATTTTCTAGCAGAAAATTCCCACTTTCTTATGTTTTTCTTCCTATCTGGGGGCCGGGGAAGGAAAGCTGTGAGCAGAATTCAGGGGCCTGCTGCGTTTGTAAGCATTTAAAGGTAAACTCGGCCTCAGAATTAACTTTTTTTTTTTTTTTGCCTAAAATAGTGGTAGATGTGTCCCTTCTGGGTGCCAGAACGTCAGTGCTGGTCACAGTGGTTCAAGCTTGCAAGCCCAGCATCCAGGAAGCTGAGGCAGGGGGACTGCTGTGGGACTAGCCACAGCTACACAGGGTGTGTCCTAGATTCATTTCTGATGAAACACTTTACAAAAAGCAGTTTAGGGGAGAGAGGGTTCTAGACTAGAGCTTCTCACAGAGATGTTACATTGGCAAGAGCTTGTGAGAGCTGGTCATGTCACATCCATAGTCAAAGGCAAAGACAGAATGAATGTGTTCTCTTTTGGAGAGAAAGTAATTTTTCTTTAAATGAATATTGACTCAATATTTAGTACCTACCGTTTACATCACAGAGTTGGTACAGTTTTCAAAGTGCATCTCCCAAGAAAAAAATTAAATAGGAGTCAAATGTATTTTACTTTATATTTTTGTGCTGAGGATGGAACCCAGGGCCTGGCATAGGCTGCTAGGCAGGGCCTCTACCACTGAGCCCCACCCCAGCCCCTCACTGGGGGATTCTAGGCAGGGCCTCTACCACTGAGCCACACCCTCAGCTCCTCACTGGAGGAGTCTAGGCAGGGGCTCTACCACTGAGCCACACCCTCAGCCCCTCACTAGGGGATTCTAGGTAGGTGTTCTAAGTTCCATCTTCAGACTTAGTTCTTTTTATTTTTCATTTTGAAACAAAAATCTAAGTTGTGCAGTCTCTTGAACACACTTTTTATCCTAGGCGTGCCTTGAACATAAAATATTCCTGCCTTAACCCCCTGAGTAGCTGGGATGTAGATCTGTGCTACCACAAGCAGCTTACATACAGAGTACAGTATTGTCTGTCACCTCTGAGGAGCATAATCTCAGATCACCTCAGGGATCCGAGAACTGGGCTTCCTAAAAAAGCATCCAACGATTCCATGGTAGTGAAGTGCGGCCTATGACCCCTTGTATCTTCGTGCAGAGTCCCTGGAGAAGTGGGAACGCCTGACTGTAGCTGATGCCCTGGAGCCTGTGCAGTTTGAAGATGGAGAGAAAATCGTTGTGCAGGGGGAACCTGGGGATGACTTCTACATCATCACAGAGGTGAGTCCTATGCAGGCCATTGATGCCAGTGGGTCTGGGCAGCACCTCAGTGGAAGCCAGTGCAGCTTTGGCTTGTTCTCTGCTCCCCTTACCTAGCACCTCCACTTCATCCCCCAAGTATCTACTTGGAAGAGTTGGCGGGATAGCCTCCCACCCCTGCCACTGGGTTGTCTGTTGTTGGGAACAAAAGTCTCTCCTTAAAAATGATAGCAGGTATGATGGCATTGCATAACATATACACACATAAACACAAACATATGCACATGCACACATACATAAATACATACGTAGATATACACACATTCACACACAAACACATATATACAAAGATACACACACTTACACTCAAACACACAATACACACAGAAACACACACGTACACACATAGACACACACATATACACAGACACAAACACACACAAAAACATACACATAGACACACACATACACACACACAAACACACACAAACGTACACATATACTCATAAGCATACACTTACACACAGAGACACAAGCATGCACAAAGCATACACATATACCCATACACACACATGCATAAACATACACATAAACACTCAAACACACACAAATGCACACATACACACTAACATACACATACACAAATGCATGAATGTAATAATAAATGTAAAGAGGAGAGAAGACTAGAACCATGGGTAAAGCAAATGGTTGTTCTGGTCAAAAAACTAGAATGGGGCTGGAGAGATGGTTCAAGCGGTTAAGAGCACTGACTGCTCTTCCAGAGGTCCTGAGTTCAGTTCCCAGCAACCACATGGTGGCTCACAACCATCTGTAATGGGATCTAATGTCCTCTTCTGGTGTGTCTGAGGACAGCTACAGGCCTGCTCACATACATAAAATAAATAAATGAATCTTTAAAAAAACAAAAAACAAAAAACCTAGAATGAACCCACTTCTTCCATCCCAGAACCTCAATCTCCAAGACTCAAGCCTGTGTGCAGGCCAAGGCCAGAGCCTGTGTGTGTGTGTGTGTGTGTGTGTGTGTGTGTGTGTGTGTGTGTGTTGGAGGGGTTGACTCCACAGAGACCTCTAACCCAAGAAGCCATCCCTGACCATTTCAGAAAGAAAGGTGCAGTCACATCAGGGACATCTATACGATGAGTCATGCGCAGCAGAACAAGGTTAGTTCTCAGGCTCCAAGGACCAGGATGATGGCTGACATCCCAGTGGGAGCTGTACAGAACTTCCAGCGTGCCTGTCACGAGGGCATCTGCCCCTAGCCTTACCCTCCAACGTTGTTTCCTGCCTCTTCCCCTGCCTATAGTTCTGACTCCTTCTGTGTTTGGTCATGGGCATGGCCTCTGTGCGATGCTCTTCTTAGTGTCTGTAGAAGTCCATCTTCAGGTTGAGAACTGAAGGTGTGCTGGGCACGATGGTACACACCGACAGTTCCACTGCCTGGGAGACTGAAGCAGGAGGATTGGAAGCTCTAGGCCAACCTGGGCTATGTGGAGTGGCCTAGTCTCAGTAAGGGGAGAAGGGAGAGAGGGAAGAACCCCAATGAAGTCAGGCAGCCCCAGCGGCCCTCTTGTCTCCACTTCCCCAATCCTGGGGAATTCTTACAAGAATATGCTACTACACCCGACTTTTTATGTCGGTGCTGGGGGTCAAACTCAGGCCGTCATGCTTGTACAGTAAGCATCTTGTCGGCTAAGGTATCCCCCACTTCGTCCTCTCTTTGGCTTTTTTGAGACAGAGCCTCACTCTATAGACTAGTTTGTCCTTGAATTGGAAGCAGTCCCCTCGCTCCAGCCCCCCCCCCCCCCCAGTGCTAGAATAAGAGGCCATGCCCTGCTCTGCTTTGTGTATTTCATGTGTCCCTCCCCTCTTTCTGGAGAAGGTGTGAGATTTGACCTCAGGGTGCCCCTGATCTTCCAATAGGATCTGCTGTTTGAGAACAGTGCGGGGGGGGGGGGGGACGGACTGCTGGTTATCTTGGGGGAATCTCAGGCAGTGGGGCTGGCCTAGGACCAGCTTCTTCATAGGTCCCCAGTGTCCTCAATGCAGAAAGGTTTCTAAGAAGGCGCCCGCTTCCCAGGGTGGCCTCGACATCAGTCACCTTGAGCCTCCATTGACTGGAGATGACAGAGAGGTTGGGCCTCATTCATATGAACAGCATATTGTCTGGGCCTCTGGGATGTAACCTAACCCCAGGGGAAGGTATACTTTTCACAACTTTATAAAATGTGTTTGAAGTGGTCTCCTTGGCAACGTGGCTTTTTTTTTTTTTTAAATACCCTTATTCCTCTATGATTTCCTGAATCTGGAAAGTTAACCCACAGACCCCCAAGTCCAGAATGCACCACAGGGGACCTTGCAGCTTTTTCACATGGCTCAGGGGAGGCTCTGGCCACATCTAAGCCAGAAGTACATGGAGGGTCAAACCCAGCTCCCTGTGGGACGTGGGCAGGCGTACTCAGCTGCTGTGTCTGAGCTCCTCTCCTTGAGTCGTGAAGTCTCTCTCCTGTTTCTCTCACACCTAGGCTGCCCCTGCCCCTGCCCTTGCCCCTGCCCCGCGCCTGCCTGCCCCTGCGCCTGCCCTTGCCCCTGCCCCTGCGCCTGCCTGCCCTGTCTCACAGCCACGTCTCATGTGGTAGTTATCACATTTTCCTGCTGTGGATTTTCTGAACTTGTTTTGTAAACTGTGTCTTTGCCAGCTTGAGGAGGACACTAGCAGTCCTGGGAAACCTAGCTACAAAGCCCATTTCTCTGTTCCCTGTCCCTGCCCCTCCCCCCAACCTTTCCCCCTCTTACCCCCCGCCCCCGCCGCCGGCCCACCCCCCACGGAAGGGTATCTACCTGTCCCTGAGTCCCAGTGCTCTGAGAGCTACAGGATGTCATGCTGGCTGCTTGTGTGTGCCTGGCTTCTGCTACACCAATGAGATGTGATTGTTTCTGGAACTGATTTCCACACCACTTATGGGGACATCCAGAAGGGGATTAATACCATTGGCTCCTGGGAGCCTCACTGCCACAATCAGAACATGCCGATTAAGGAGTTGGAGCCAGTTTATGTGCTTCGTAGAGATCTCTGCAGGGCTGCACCCTCCGAGGCCAAGTAGCTTGTTTCTCCTTGCAGTATTCACAGCCGCTGTCCCTGAGCAGGATCGGGGAAGCTGCCAGCCTCTCAGACACCTGATCCTCAGAGCTTCTAGAAAACACTTAGCAGACAGGCCAGGAGCTGGGCGTGCCTCCTGTAGTCACACCCACCGGTGGGAGCCAGGCGCCTAGGACACAAAGGTAGAAGTCACAAATGGGGCGGTGCAGGGTCCCTGCTACTGTCTGAGCTCACTCCCTGCTGTGTCACCTTCCGGCCTCTGTTCCCCTGGGGTGAGCTACCCTGGGCAAAGAGCCCTTGAGATGGGGCAAAGCCTCTGCTAGGCCTGGGCTCTGTGTTTGGCAGGGCACAGCTTTTGGCTGGACTCCTAGTAGGGGGTACCCTGGGCCTG
>JADRCD010204967.1:0-14781 GCA_019843815.1 Montemys delectorum | reverse complement strand
GTCCAGTTGGGTATATCAGACCAGGCTGTCCAGTTGGTATATCAGGCAAGGCTGTCCAGTTGGATATATCTAGGCAATACAGATGTGGGGAGGAGAGGGAGATAGAACTTCCTGAGAAGAAAGACTCAAGAAATGGAAAAACTTAGAGATAGAAAACTTGATTTTTGTGTGTGTGTGCTTTCAAGTTGAAGTTTATTTATGGAACCATTTCAGCTATTAGATGATCCACCTGAGTTCCTGTCAATAGAGGATGGTTTCCTGGAGGAGATAACTAATAACTTAATAGAATTTGAAATCTAATAGAATGTTACTGTCCCCTGGAGGTCACATTTGCCAACCAAAAGGTAATAACTTTTTTTGGGGGGGAGAGAGGTGATATTTTCTTTATTTACATTTCAGATGTTATCCCCTTTCCCAGTCTCTGCCACCTACCCCGGGAAACTCCCTGTCCACCCACCCCCACCCCATGCTTCTCCCACCTCCCTACCCTCCCATTCTCCTACACTGGGACATCGAGCCTTCACAAGACCAAGGGCCTCTCCTCCCATTGATGCCCAACAAGACCATCCTCTGCTATATATGCAACTGGAGCCATGGGTCCCTCCATGTGTGCTCCTTGGGTGGTAGTTTAGTCCCTGGGAACTCTAGGGGGTCTGATTGGTTGATATTGCTGTTGTTCCTATGGGGTTGCAAACCCTTTTAGCTCCTTCAGTCCTTTCTCCAACTCCTCCATTGGAGACCCTATGTTCAGTCCAGTGGTTGGCTGTGAGCATCTGCCTCTGTATTTGTCAGGCTCTGGCAGAGCCTCTCAGGACACAGCTACATCAGGCTCCTGTCAGCAAGTACTTCTTGGCATCCACAATAGTGTCTGGGTTTGGTGACTGAATATGGGGTGGATCCTGAGGTGGGGCAGTCTCTGGATGGCCTTTCCTTCAGTCTCTACTCCATACTTTGTCTCCGTATTTCCTCCTATAAGTATTTTGATCCCCCTTCTAAGAAGGACTGAAACACCCACACTTTGGTCTTCCTTCTTCTTGAGTTTCATGTGGTCTGTGAATTGTATCTTGGGTATCCCGAGCTTTTGGGCTAGTATTCACTTATCAGTGAGTGCATACTATGTGTGTTCTTTTGTGATTGGGTTACCTCACTCAGGATGATATTTTCTAGTTCCATCCATTTGCCTAAGAATTTCATGAAGTCATCGTTTTTAATAGATGAGAATACTCCATTGTGTAGATATACTACATTTTATGTATCCATTCCTCTGTTGAAGGACATCTGGGTTGTTTCCAGCTTCTGGCTATTATAAATAAGGCTGCTATGAACATAGTAGAGCATCTGTCCTTGTTATATGTTGAAGAATCTTTTGGATATATGCCCAGGAGTGGTATAGCCGGGTCCTCAGGTAGTACTATGTTCAATTTTCTTAGGAACACTAGACTGATTTCCAGAGTGGTTGTACCAGCTTGTAATCCCACCAACAGTGAAATAGTGTTCCTCTTTCTCCACATATTCACCAGCATCTGCTGTCACCTGAGTTTTTGATCTTAGCCATTCCATTGGTGTGAGGTGGAATCTTAAGGTTGTTTTGATTTGCATTTCCCTGATGGCTAAGGATGTTGAACATTTCTTTAGGTACTTCTTAGCCATTTGATATTCCTCAGTTGAAAATTCTTTGTTTAACTATACTCCATTTTTTAATAGGGTTATTGATTCTCTGGAGTATAATTTCTTGAGTTCTTTGTATATATTGGATATTAGCCCTCTATCGGATGTAGGATTGGTAAAGATCTTTTCCCAGTCTATTGGTTCCCATTTTGTCCTATTGACAGTGTCCTGTGCCTTACAAAAGCTTTGCAATTTTATGAGGTCACATTTGTCAATTCTTGATCTCAGAGCATAAGCCATTGGTTCTTCTGACCAGGAAAATTTCCCCTGTGCCCATGTGTTTGAGGTTCTTCCGTACTTTCTTTTCTATTAGTTTCAGTGTATCTGGTTTTATGTGGAGGTCCCTGATGCACTTGGACTTGAGCTTTGTACAAGGAGATAAGAATGGATCAATTTGCATTCTTCTACTTCTTGACCTCCAGTTAAACCAGCACCATTTGTTGAAAATGCTGTCTTTTTTTCCACTGGGTGGTTTTAGCTCCTTTGTCAAATATCAAGTGACCATAGGTGTGTGGGTTCATTTCTGGGTGTCCCAAAGAGTTACAGACAGTTGGATGTATTTCCAAGTAGAAATGTGATGTTAGGTAAGTTGTAGTGCTAGGAAAGCCGATAGGTTCAGGTGAACAGATGCTATGAAGATTCTCGATAGTGGTGTTCAAAACAGGGTTTCTCTGTGTAGCCCTAGCTGTTCTGGAATTCATTCTGTAGGCCAGATTAGCCTTGAACTCAGAGAATCTCCTACCTCTGCCTCCTAATTGCTGAGATTAAAGGCATGGGGCCAACATCCCTAGCTAGGATTAGCTCCTGAGTGCCAATCCTGTTGATTGTGGGTGGAGTCAGATAGAGCCAGCCATACTGAAAAAGAGGCATGAGATACAGTGGTCTAGTCTATAAGTTATAGTTTTAACTGTAAGTGCTAAAAAGCTATCCTCTTTATCTGATTTGAATAAAGATAGTAACTGTACAAGTTGTTTAACTTTGTACTGCTTCAGATGCTCGTGACATGAATGCATCTACCTCTGATTGCCATATATGACCGAGTGGAGTGTTCGGAAGAGTGTCTGCACACAGTAAGCAGTGTGTTAGGTATTACCAACTATATTTTATAAATGTCTACTGCAGATACCACAATGGGATACTAGAAAAAACTTTGATTAATTTTATTTATAAAACATCATTTATTTATTGGAAGTGTCTATGCCATGGTGCTTGTGTGGAAGTAGAAGACAACTTTCACGAGTGAGTTCTTTCCTCACTCTGTGCGTCCAGTGGATCAAACTTAGCTTGTCAGATTGCAAGTCTGAGCTAGATAGGTAGCTCCTATTCTTGTCTTCTTTTGTCTTGTCTGACTTCTTTTTTTTCCTTCCTTCCTTCCTTCCTTCCTTCCTTCCTTCCTTCCTTCCTTCCTTCCTTCCTTCCTTTCTTCCTTCCTCTCTCTCTCTCTCTCTCTCTCTCTCTCTCTCTCTCTCTCTCTCTTTCTTTCTTTCTTTCTTTCTTTTAAATTGGTTTTTTGAGACGGGATTTCTCTGAGTAGCCTTGGTTGTCCTGGAAATAGCTCAGTAGACCAGACTGGCCTTAAACTCAAAATTCAACCTGCCTCTGCCTCCCAAGTGTTAGGATTAAAGGTGTGGGCCACCACCACCAAGCTCCTATTCTCTTCTTAAAGACAGGATCTAGGCCTGTCCCAAATTTCCTGTGTAACCCAGGCTGATCATGAACATGAAATGTTTTGTCTTTCTGTATTTTTTTTGAGAAAGATTTTATAATTTTTAGTGTATGAGTCCTTTGTCTTCTAAGCACCATATTTCCATGTTGTATCAGATAGATAAAGCAGGTATTACTTAGTTCAAGCTGATTTTGACCTTGCCATGTAGTTGAAGGTAGCCTTGAACTCCTGCCACCATCTGGAATGCTAGTATTACAGGTATACACACAGCCATGCCCTGCAGGTGTCAGCCTTGTTCCTATTCCTGTCTAGGAGTTCTTCCACTTAAGGCAGATAGATTGGGTGAAGTCAGAGGACGGCTTTGGGAGATGGCTCCCTTCTTCCCTCATGTGAATTTGACGGATTGGACTCTGGTCATCAGACTAGCAGCACCTGTACTTGCTAAGCCATCTTGGCCTGTGTAATCCTTACTCTTTCTAATCTAAGTATTTTATTATAGCAATAGAAAGTTGACTAACATACCCATTTAAGTGTGTTATATATTTAAAGGGAAATATATTTTGGCAGGTTTCTTCATATTCTTCTGTAAACAGGGTCTTCGGAAGACCTCTGTTTTATGATAAAATAACATTAAAAAATATGTTTCTTGAGAGCAAAACAATATGTTTGTTATAAAGTCTGACCAAAACTACATAGTAAATAGCTCACCCTTGTTTTACAGTAGGTAATTCTTTTATGTCATGCAGTCCTTGGTGCTGCTCTTTAATAGGCTTCCTGGCCTCAGAAACTGGTGTGCTATACAAAGCATCAAGAGGGTGAGGTATATGAAGCAGACTTGTCTCCTACTTACAGAGTTTTGAAAGTCTTAAATAATTGTGGGTTTTGGTTATTTGTTTAAGACAGAGTTTCACTATGTAGCTCATCTGGTCTAGAAATTGCTATGTAACCCAAGCAGGCCTCAGACTCAAGATCTTTCTGCCTCAGCCTCATAGTCTTGGGATTACAGGAATGTACTACCATATTTAGCATAGTAAACACTATTTATAGAAAACTGACTTTATTTAAAAGTTCAGTTTGGGTTGCTGAATATTTCCCAAGCAAAAGAGGGCTCTTGTAATATTAGTCTTTTGTCAACAAGTTTTACATAGTTCCCTATAAAACTAGATCCTCTGACTATGTAATAACATCAAAGACCTGCCTGGAGGGTGCTTACTTTTTAAAAAGATGATGGGGGATCTACTTAGAAAAACCAATACAAGAGGCTGTTTGCAAGAGATCAAACGCGGACTTGTCCGGACAGTGCAGGTTTTGAAGTCTATATAGGAATCAAATTTGACTCATTACTTTTTCAAGCTTTGTGTGAGTAAAAGACAAAGGAGAATGTTAGGAAGAGTAAATAGAACTTGAGGTGCATGGTTTTATATAGACAGCCAAGGAAGTCTACACGTAAGAAATTACACACATCTGTATACCCTGCTGTTTCGTGTTGGGGTTTCTTGTTGGCTTCATTTGACCAAAACATAGTAAAACAACAGCAGTGAGCTACAGAACAGCGTGTACCTGGTCATGCATTTCATCTTGTGTTGAAAGTCCGCAGTGTGCAGGCTGCGTTGTTTGCAGAGGGAGAATGGTGGGGACACTTGTCACTGAGCTTTTACTCTTTTTGGCCTAGTCGCTTCCTTTCATCATTGTTCATCCTAGTGTCTAACTTGTCATTGAGAGCAGACAGCTTTCATGCTTTGATTTCAGAAGACCAGCTTTTAATAGAAGATTCAGAATTCTTTAAAATTCAAGTCCCAAGAATATATTTGGGTAGGATTTTTATTTTTTAAAATCTCAATATTGGATTTATTATTAAAAGCACAAGTAGTAAAGTAAAGCCTAGAATATTTGTTTTTTATACTATTTTATACTATTTATTGTCCACACTAGGTTCTGCTACCACATCTCAACTAATATAAAGTTCTATGTTTCATAAACCTAGACCATTTTCATAGGAAACTAGGCTTTCAGGGCAGGGAATAATTGCAACTGCTTTAAAGAAATGGAACATTGTGGAGGCTCTATACCTTAAGTCTGAGGTTTGTTTGTTTGTTTTGTTACAGTTGTTTGTTCTACTTATTCTCACATGTTTCATCAACATTACAAAAAAGTATTTGCATAAGCATTATATACATATGTACATACGACTTAGTACTACAAAATCAACAGTCTTGGCCCCTAGTACTAGTTAGTGCCTCTTAAGAACTTTCTAAGTAGTTATCATATATTATTATTATTATTCACTGAATTTACAGTAATTGTTGTGAATTCAGTGAAATTCACAACAGTTAGTTTATCTATTTTGAAATAATTAAATATTAGGCAAAGTACATATATATTAAGTATAGCTGATTTTATAAATACAGTTTTTAGTTTAGAATAGAAATAATTTCAGCAATAGACCATGACTGAGACAGTGTTCATATGAACTTGAATAGTGTTGTCATAACTGTTAACATCAATATCTAATAGCATCATGAAGATATCCATGGAATACTCATGGAATATATTATATAGGTAAGAAGAATGGAATTAGTTATGGTGATGATTTGTACATACTTGGCCCAGGGAGTGGCACTATTAGGAGGTGTGGGCTTGTTGGAGTAGGTGTGTCACTATGGGCATGGGCTTAAGACCCTTGTCCTAGCTTCCTGGAAGCCAGTCTTCCACTAGCAGCCTTCAGATGGAGATGTAGAACTCTCAGCTCTGCCTACATCATGCCTGTCTCAATACTGCCATGCTCCTACCTTGATGAAAATGGACAACTTCGGAACCTGTAAGCCAGCCCCAATTAAATGTTGTCCTTTATAAGAAAAAAAAGAAAAAGAAATAATTTATTGTATAGTTAAATAGAATTTTTCTTGTAAATTCAGATTATTTGATTTTTAGATGAAGCTCTGCTTATATGGTTTTATCTGGTTAAAAAACAAAAACAAGAATTAGTAGCATTCGTTATTTTTTATATACCTATAAATTGAACTAACTCTTGCCTCATTTATGAACTTTTACACTTTAGTGTAATAAACACTTTAAACTTTAGTGTAATATATTCTTGCCCTTGATTTCCTCCAAAATTCATAGAATGAATAGATGTATGAATAATTGATGTCCTATACTGCTTAGTCTTTTGAGCACTGTTTCCTGAATAGGTTCTCAGGTTACCAGTGTTATGATCCCAAATTCTTTGTTGGACAGACTACCTGTTCATACAGGAGCTACATTGTTGTATAGCCTCATTCCTTCCGATGGGTGTGGAGCAGGGTTAAAGCACACTTTATAGGGGTTCTAATTGTAGATTCCTAATTGACTTGATGAATAGCAAATGCTAAAATTTAAACACACGCATATGCACATTCAAACCTGTTTCAGGGCTGATGTACGTGACAGAACAGATGCCTCACAGGTGTTGAATGCTTATAAGATAAAAGAGTAGTCTTTCCATATTTCCCAAGAATTTTCTTTTGAAGTTTATATGGATTTTCCACTTCATTGTTTGTTTTCTAAGAAATAAAGAATCTTATTTCATGGCTAGAATCCATTTCATTTTGGCTACTTTTCACTTGGAGAAGCAGACCTGAGTTTTAGAAGTCAGCCAAAATTAAAACCAGAAAATCTGTCAGCAAGTAAAATTCCCCACGTTTGGGAAGAAGAGACCGAAATTGCTGACTGTAGTCTCCCTCCTAATGGGAGTCATAGTCCTTAGCCCTGCAGGAGCACGGCTTTGCTGAGGACTTACAGGGCTCTTGAGTGTGTCACCATTACCAACAAGAAGAAAGCACTCTGCCTAGCTCTGGTGTAGGAATTTGGCAGCCTATGAAGGATTTTTTTTTTTTTTTTTTTAACTAAAAGCATACCAGTTTACTTTTACCAGTTATAATACAAGCTTTCCTTTTTTATTATCTTGCAAATGTTTTAAAAGTAAATCACTTTTTCTTTTTATTGCTTTTTATTTCAAGCTAATTGTAGACTCACATGTAATTGTAAGAAAGAATGCAGAGACATCTCATGTACTTTTTCCATACGTTGTCCTACTGGTACTGTCTATGTCTACTTTTTGTTTGCTTGTTTTTGAGCTAGGAACTCACGCTGTACTCAAGTTGGCCTTAAATTCATGGCAAGCCTCTAGCCTAACCTCCTAAGGAAGAGATTATGAGTGTAAACCTCCATACCTGGTTAGACTTTTATCTTATACATACATTATACATTATCACAACCAAAAAATTTTTGTTGTAATTTACATAGCTTTATTCAGAGCACGTCAGTTCTGTATGCATACTCTTGTATGTGTGAAGCCTAGACTTGTGTGTTTGGTTCTGTACAATTTAGTAATGTATACATTGTGTCTACCACTGCAGATCCCATGACACTTATCTAAATCCTTAGCCGCCCTCCTCCCTTCCTTCCCTTCCAGCCTTACCATTAGTAATCTGTTCTTTATCTCTAATTTTTTCATTTCAAGAAATAAAGAGAGTCATATAGAAAATAACCCTTTGAAATTGCCAAATTTTACTCAACACAATTCCCTTTGAATTGTGCATGTTAATAGTTAATTGCTTAACATTTTTCTTGTTTGAGGCCAACCTGAGCTACATAGTTGAGTTTGAAGTCAGTCTGAGCAACAAAAGGAGATGCTGCTTTGTTTAAAATTTTTAAGTGTATTTTATTTTATGTATATGATTGTTTTGCATTAATGTATCTGTGCCCATACAAGCCAGAAGAGCATATCATATCCCTTAAGACTGAATTGCAAGCCGTTATAAGCAGCCATGTGGATGCTAGGAATTGAACCTGAGTTCTCTGGAAGAGCAGCCAGTGCTCTAGCCCCAATTTATTTTTAAGATGTATTTTATGTGTATGAATGTTTTTCCTGCATGTGTGCCTTTGTGTCATGTGCATGCCTGATACCCATGAAGATCAAAAGAAGACATCAGATTCCTTAGAACTGGGGTATAGTGGTTATGAGCCAGCATATGGATACTGGGACTCAAGAGCAACCAGTTTTCTTAACTGCCTGAACCATTTCTCCAATCTGGGAGAACCAACTTTTAAAAGAAGAAAGAAAGTGAAACTCTTAGAGAACTTTAACAATTTCTAGGCAATTTATTTTTAAAGTAATTATAATAGCTGTAGTTGAAGAAATTACATAATGTTATAATATGATCTTAACTAGGAATCAAAGTCCTTTTACTTTCTTATATTAATCAGATTTGCAGAGGATGAAGAGAAAAGCTATATTCAACTATGTAGCCCAGGATGGTCTCCAACTTGTGAGCATGCTGCTTCAGCCTCCTAAGTGCTGATATTACAGGCATGCCCCACAGGGTCCAGTTCAGGGTGTTTCAAGAGAGTTTTGAAGATTGTAAAGATTGTTTGATATACTTCAAAGTTTGTTTTTTTAAACTGACTATTATTCCATCGAATGATACTTTATATATATTTTATATGGATATCTCTACTTTTAATATTTTTATATTGCTTAACATTGAATATTTTTGTTATTATGTATTTCTACATAGATTAAAACCCAAGAAATCAGATACTAATGAGAACAACTTTTGATGTATTGCTAAGTTGTTCTCCAAAGACTATACTAGTTTCTTGTATCTTCAGAAAAGTATGGTTTTATAGTTTTACAACCCCTTCATTTTTATAATTAGTAATTGACTATTTGGTTTGCATTCATATGTAGTTGCTAGTAGTGTTGTAGTCTGTTTCATGCGTGTTTAGTTTCTACTATGAAAATTAGAAATGCCTTATTACTTTTATTCTTATTTTCCCTTGCCGTTTTGTTTTGTATCAGACTTAATTAAAACTAAAAAGTACATATGTCTAGAGTTAAAAATCCTAGTGTCCTTTTTTTTTTTTTAAGATTTTATTTATTTTTAATGTATATGAGCACACTGTAGCTGTCTTCAGACACACCAGAAGTGGGCATGGGATCCCATTACAGATGGTTGTGAGCCACCATGTGGTTGCTGGGAATTGAACTCAGGACCTCAGGAAGAAGAGTCAGTGCTCTTAACCACTGAGCCATTTCTCCAGCCCCAAGTACTTTTCTATAAGCAACTTTGTTTCTAATCCAGAACTTCCTGCCACAATCTAGTTTAATCCCCAGAGACTTGAGCCTATAGGTGCTATTACTGTTAGCAGATATAGTGGCTGTGTCAGAACACAGACCCAAGTTTATAGTGAACTGATAATTATATGTTTGCTCTCACTATTAGAAAGGAAATAACTCACTCTTAATCTCCTTGGCTGTCATATAATAGACTAAAAGCAATAATGTTGCAGATTTATTTTCATAGCCTGAGGGTACAAGTAAGGAGAATACACTGTACATCAAATGGGACTTGGTTCATTATTTCGAAGCTAGTCTAAATTGGCTTAATAGTGTAGCATTTACCTCATAAAGGAACTTGGTTAACTGCTTCAGAATTGGTACATTGTGTATCAAAACACTGCTTTTTTTTTGTTACTTTTACAGGTTTACAAATCAAAGTAACCAAACTGAAAAAGGAACGAATTTTGTAAGTATCAGTATGTAATGTCAATGTCTTATTTATTAATTAATTGATACTGATTGCCAGTCTCATTAAAAAAAAAAAGCCTTATGTCTTACTTAAAAATAAATTAGCTTTGAGCTAATTAATTGTGGTTTTTTTTTAATGTTTTAAAGTAAAAAAGAATAACTGGTTTCTAAATACAGACTTAGTTAACATGCATATGCATATTTTACTATATATTATAATATAAAATCATCTTTTCATAGAATATTTAGTGAAATGAGAGCTGTTTGTATTTATCATTCTTTTTTCTGGGGTATTAATTCTTGGTACTCAAAGTATTATAAAGGGTAGAGAAGAATAATTGTGAGATTTCTAAACTTGTAAGAAATGGAAGCCAAACATGGTGGCAGACAACTGTAATCTCAGCACTTGAGAATAGGAGCAGGAGGATTATGAGTTTAGGACTAGTTTCTGCTACGTAGTAAGCTTGAGTCCAGCCTAAGCTACATAAAACCCTGTTTTAGCCAGAGAGGGGTGAGGGGTATGGTGGCATTCCTATACTTCTGAACTTGGGAGGTAGCTATAAAAGGATCAGGAGTTCTAGGCCAGTCTCATTTATATAGCTTCAGCTATATGAGAGCTTGTCTTAAACAACAAAGCTGAGCCTTGCACTGCACCTACAATCCCAGTACATGGGCGGTAGAGACCAGGAAGAGCAGGATTTACAGCCCAAGCAGGTGCAAGCTACATGAGACTTTATATCGAAAGACGGAACACTCACACACACACAACCACACAAAATGTGTGTATGCGTGCTAATGTACACATATACAAAAAAATAAATGCTAAATAGGTATTCTGATGCTACTTCTAAGAAGTTTAGAGTGACCAGAAGGCCCCTGAATTGCTTTGAATATTAAACTATGAATCATGTGCCGGGCAGTGGTGGTGCACGCCTTTAATCCCAGCACTTGGGAGGCAGAGGCAGGTGGATTTCTGAGTTCGAGGTCAACCTGGTCTACAGAGTGAGTTCTAGGACAGCCAGGGCTACACGGAGAAACCCTGTCTCGAAAAACAAAACAAAACAAAACAAAAACAACAACAACAAAAAGAATGTCAATACATATAACAAAACAGTGTCGTGATAAGTGAGTTTATATACCCACATACCTAGAGGCCTACCTTGTCTCATGCTTCTATTATTTCTAGACTATAGCTGAAAGCTAGGATTACTTACCATTTATATTTATCTAAAAAAAAAAAAAAAAAAGAACTTTTCCTTCATACCTGGAAAGCTATATTTGATAGCAGAAATAGATTCAGATATGGGAGGAATATAAAAACTTAAAACATGTATCTGGATGGCTTAGTCACTAAACCTTAGTGGTTAAGAATACTCAGTGTTCCTGTTGAGGACCCAGTATTCAATTCCCAACACCCATGTCACCACATACAATCTAACTCCAGTTGCAGGAGATCTGAGGTCCTCTTCTGACCCCCACTGGCACCAGATAACCACACTGGCACACACATAAACATAAAGGCTAAACACTCATACATACATACATACATACATACATACATACATACATACATACATACAAGTCTAAGATACTATTTTAAAAAAAACGTTAATTGTTTTCTATACAGTTGTTTGCTGGTAATACTTGTAAGAAGTTTGCAATGTTGAAAGTGAATATGTCACTCTTTTTTTTTTTTTTTTTAAACTATGTCACCTTGAGTGGTTTTGAAATCTTTGTAGACTTTGCTGGACTTAAACTCAGAAGTCCATCTTCATTCTGAGTGCTAGGATTAAATGATGGCTCATAACTGTCAACTCTAGTCTCAGACTATAATGCTTTCTTTGGCCTCAGAACACCAGGCACACAGGTGCTGAACAGACATATATGTAAGCAAAATCCTCATATACATGAAATAAATAAATAAATAAATAAATAAACAAACAAATAAATATAGTTTTAAGGAACCTATGTTCTTTGGAGAAATGGTAATAGCCATGTGTGAGGTTTATAGCATGCAAGATGAGCTATAATGGTTTATGGTGCCAGAAAAGAAAGACATAGTGAGAAGGGTGGTATGCTAAACATCAAAGGTTGGTCCTGTAGCTCAGTGGTAGACTGCTTGCTTAGCATGTGCAAAAAGCCCTGAGGTTAGTTCTTAGTACCAAATAAAAACCAAGCATGGTGAGACATGTCTGTAATATCAGCATTTGGGAGGTTGAGAAGAGAGTAGATAGTCCTTGACTCCATAGTAGGAGTCATATACATGAGACATCACAAAAAATAAAAACAAAGAAAGTGAAGAAACCTCACAGTAGTTAAGTCTAAGACAACTGGAAATAGTGATCAGTTATAGATCCTCTAAAACAAAGTGATGACTCTTGATTAGTGGGATTTCAGTAAGTGTAGAAAGAATTATAGACATAGAAAAATCATTGTGCGGGAAGCTTTACAGCATAAATTCTTAAAGGCAACAACCGTCCATTGAGCCTAAAATAAGTATAATAAGTGGGATAAGAAACTGTTTGTGGGGAGAGAGATGTCTCGATGGTTAAGAGCACTGACTACTCTCCCATAGGACCCAGGGTCAGTTCCCAGCACCTACGTGGCTGCCCACAATAGCCTGGAACTCTAGTTCCAAGGGATCTGACACTCTCTTCTGACCTCTTCGGGGATTAAGCATACACATGGTGCACATAACATACTTGCATGTAAAACACTCTATAAAATATATGAAATTTGAAAGGAAACATATTCATAAATTTTATAAATTCCTCAAAGTGTCTCCTCGTGTGGTACTAAATACAAAGGCAGAGGTAACATTACCACTGAAACCAGCCAACTCCACAAATCCAGGTCAAAGTCAACATCACTAATAAGATGAATTTGCCTAACGCATCTCTTGATGTGGCCTAGTAAGAATGGCACAATATTACTTTTGTCATATTCTTAACAAAACAGTTTTATTTTTTTATTATTAATATATGCATGAGTATATTTTTCATGATAAAATAACATTCATAAAAAAAATTCCAGATAAATAATTTGACTTTTCGCAGTCTTGGGAACTTAAGGATATTTTAGATCATAAGGCAGTACACATCAAACCCAGTTATCACTTACTCAGAAATAATGACATAAACATGAATACAGAGATTAGTGGCAGGTTGTGCTCTAAATACAGTACGTTTATATATAATATGATTAAACAAAAACAAGCAGCTTGTTAGGAACAATGTTTAAATTGTTATTACTTATGCTGAAATGAGAAAATCTAAGATTAAAATAAGACTATATATATATTAACAGTGTTCAAATGCTGATGTCTTATGATTAGTGTCTGAAGTCACAATATAAACACTGCAAAGAGAACATTACAAGCTTTGAGTTAAGATAAGATAGTGTCAAAGAGAATTAATAGCTCTTTTGAACTGGCAAAACAGTTTTATAATGGGGAAACATAGTCAACAAAATAACTGTGCAGTGAGACTTTTCCAAATTGGAGGAAACATGAGAAATATAAGGTTGGATCCTAGACCAGAGGAATCATATTAAAGGAACAGCTGGCAAGATTTAGACAGGCTTTCTTAATTAGTTCCCACTTAACATTGTTGTTAATAGTGTTAACTGAAGTTCCAGATGGTTGTGAGTAGTCATTTGGGTGCTAGGATTCAAACCTAAGTCCTCTAGGAGAGCAGTCAATGCTCTCCAGCTGCAGTGGGTGGCTTTTTTCTAATTGGTTCAATGTTTCAGAATTGATTACTAGAAATAGAGTGAAATCTTTTATATTGCTCCTTGGCTCAGTGTTACAGTTACTAATGTTGTAAATTCTGAAATAACAACCACTAATTCAGATGCCATTCTTAAAACTGAAAATGGAGATCATTTTTAAGAAGTACTAAAACTCAGAAATCATTGTGCTTAACTATTTGATTATACATTTTAAATTATTTTCACTAGATGTTTTTGAAAGAACTTAGTTTTATTAAAGTGGATCTTTCCTGTAAACCTATAAATTTTATTTTCTAAAATATTACTATTTATTAGGACATTTATTTATTTATTTAGTGCACACTATTCTGCCCACATGCAGGAAGAGGACGTCAGGCCCCACTGTGCATGGTTGGGAGCCACCATGTGATTGCTGGGTCTTTTTGTTGTTTAGACCAGATTTAGGAGTTATAATATCAGAACTGTCTTTATGATTTTCTACAAATTTTTATTTCCTAACTTTAGAGATGCACAGAGACTTGAAGAATTCTTCACCAAAAATCAACAGCTGAGAGACCAGCAAAAAGTCCTTCAGGAAACTATTAAAATTTTAGAAGATAGGTAAGTCTGATGAATGAGTTCTCGAATGAGAAAGTATTTCTTCCTCAATGGGAGTCCATCGGGTTTACTTTTAATCATTTCTGGGACTGGAAGTGATTTTCCTCCCTTAGCCTTATGTTATCGTTGAATAAGTTCTTTCTAAGACTGACATACTCCCAGGTTTTATATATGGTTTCCCACTAGTTTTAGCAATCGTAGCTTAACCTAGAAATGGTGTCTTTATGTTAGATATAAGGGGAGCTTCAGGGTAGAATGTCTTGATCTAATGCTTACATTTCCTTTAATTTCCAAGTATATGGAAACGAGTAGGTTATATTTCTGCTATCTTTTCTTACTCTGATTTCTTTTGTAGTTTTTTACTTTCCATCAATATAAAAATTTTTCTATCTATATATTCCTGAGATAACATAACAGCCTTCATACATAGACCTTTTCCCCCCACTCAGCTCAACGCCCAAGAATAAAAATTATTTCCAGAATTAGATACTTTACATTTTCATATATGCTACCAAAAGACTAACTGATTTGAACTAGGATTTTTTTTTTT
>JADRCD010204966.1:0-14143 GCA_019843815.1 Montemys delectorum | reverse complement strand
TCTCTCTCTCTCTCTCTCTCTCTCTCTCTCTCTCTCTCTCTCTCTCTCTCTCTCTCTGTGTGTGTGTGTGTGTGTGTGTGAGTTTATGTTGATGAAACAGATGGTTGTGTGTAAGAATATGTGTATATGAATATGCATATGCATATATGTGTGTTCCTGTGCATATTTGCTTGTATAACAGTGTTTTTATTTCTGCAAGCATGACAATCTTTTCCTGGTTCAGTAAAATTTAATTGGTCCAATCCTTCCTCTTGGCTAGCCAATGAGAGGAAAGGTTTCTGGGCAAGAGATAACTTTTCTAGCACTTATTCAACCCAGGGAATTATAAGGTAAATTTATAAAATATAGGTCATGTCCAGTGTTTATCAAGCAAAATAATTATATAGTAAGTTTATAAAAGTAAGCAACAGTTAAGATTTTCAGCGATTATCAAACACAGAGAAGTATAAAGTAAGCAAGAGTTAAGTTTTCTAGTGTTTATTCAAGCTTAGAGAATTATGAAGTAAATAATAAAACAGATAATGTGTTATGTTTCTTCAGTGCTTAATAAGGCACAGAACAGTAATGAAGAGTTAAGTATTTAGCACAGAACAGTAGGAGTTAAGTCTCAAGCATTTAATAAAAGACAGAAATTTACAAAGTAAAATAAAGCATAGAGTGTTAAAAAGAAAAGAAGCTAGAGATTTTTAGTAACAGAATAACCAAGAAAATGTTTAGATTTGTACATGTCAGCCTCAGAATCCAGAACAGTTAAAAGGTCAGAGATTATCACATTCTTTTACCAGTGTCCAATGCTGTGCTCTGCTTCAGCACCCATTCCCCTGAGGCCAGACAGGATCACAGCATTCCAGGATGTGAATGTACATATCATATCAAGGACTAAGGCTGGGAGATGACAGCATAAGATGAGCCTTCAACTTATTTTTAAAAATGAAAAAAAAAAGGAAAAAAAGAAAAAAAATATTCTATCCAGTAAGAATAAAATGGAATGTTTCTAGCTTTTCCAACCATACATTTTTGGGGTCTGGGGAGATGCCTCAATAGCTACTGTGTGCTCTGCAAGTATGAGGACATTTCTTTGCATGGTTCAGATACACACAACAACTCAGGCATGGAAATGCATCTTTATAATCTCTGAATCACTAGATGGAGAAAAGGAATCCCTGAGTGAACAATGGCTAAGCAGCCAGGATGAAGTGGGAAGCATCCTGTCACTGACAAGCCCTGTCTCAAGGCAGTAAGTGTATATTGAAAGAGGAAGAAAAACAGAGTTCTGCTCTGGCCTCCGCATGTGTGTACCTATGTGCATGCCCACACTCTTATATGCATGCATCACACACACACAAATCATACACACAAATGCACATGTTAACAAAGATGTCAAATATAATCTCTATGAAAGCAAAATATTTTATATTTATGTGAAATTGTTATGTAATTCTAAATAGAAACAATTGATACTAAATAAAAAGCTTGGTAAAAATAAATGCATGATGATTTAATAATATTTTATAAAAGGTAATTTACTAATTATTTTAGAAATATAATAAATCATACGTATTAGTATTTGATTTGCTATTCTAGTACTTTTATTCTCTTTATAGTATAAATTAAAAACAAGAATCTTAAATTATGATAAACAATGGAAGACAGGTGAGAGATTAGATGTAATAGTAGATATTAATGCTCCAAGACATAGCAAATGTGTCCAATGCATATAAAACTACCAGCTCACTAGAAGTTAAAAATGGAGCAACTGATAAGATTGACTGTGTTCTTATGTAATGTTACAAAATTTCATACTCAGAGAAAAGACCTCTGTACATTGGAACACAGAGATGTTCCTATGCTACAATTTCAATGCCGAATATGTATTTGCTAGTTATTTGTATTTTTTAGTATGTGCTAGTTAATGCAACAAATAGACCATTGCAAAAAGAAAGGGTCATTTCTCCTTGACAGGAAAGACGGGTATTACCTATCAGACAATGGGCACTAAGTACATAAAAAGTCATTAAGAAAAACAGCATAATTCTGGAACTCAGAAAGTGTATAATAACAAGTGTATACTTTATTATACAAATATAGATTTTAACCTGAAACTACCTAAAGCTGGCACATGCCTTTAATCCCAGCACTTGGAAGGCAGAGGCAGGCAGATTTCTAAGTCTGAGGTCAGCCTGGTCTACAGAGTGAGTTCCAAGACAGCCAGGACAATATAGAAAAACCCTGTCTTGAAAAAACAAACAAACAAACAAACATAAAAGAAAACCAAACCAAACCAACCAAACAAATAAACAAAAAAGAAATCCATTGAACTATATATGAAAGCAATGTGCTAAAAAATGAAGACTTTACAATACTGACCTGACATTTGAGCCTATTAGTATATAAGAGATTTTCTTTTTTTATGAAACTAATAAAATTTATTTTAAAATATACAATTCAGTATTGACATTTTAAGTCATCAAAATAATTTATAATAGTGAAATGCCTCTTAAATATACATGATATTTTCTGAAGATAAAAGTAACATGGATTCAACCATTTTTTAAAATCTATTTGCAACATTAAACATGATAGAAATAGGAAAAAAAAAGTCTCTTTTGAAGTCCTCTATGAAAGGAAATTGTGGCAGGGTCCTGATTAGACAGAAACCATTCCCTCTCCAAGAGAGAATATACAGTGTAACTCTGGCTTCATAGAATGAATTGGGTAGGGTTCCTTCTGTTTTTATTTTGTGGAATAGTTTGAAGAGTATTGGTATTAGGTCTTCTTTGAAAGTCTGCATGAAACCCATGTAGTCCTGGGATTTTTTTGGCTAGGAGAATTTTTTAAAATTTAAATTTTTTTTTTATACTCCATATTTTATCCCCGCCTCTGATGACTACTTCTATTTCTTTAGGGATTATGGGGCTGTTTAGAAGGTTTAACTGATCTTGATTTAACTTAGGCACTTCATATCTCCCTGGAAAATTGTCCTTTTAATCCAGATTTTCCAGTTTTGTTGAATATAGGCTTTTGTAATATGATCTGGTGATGTTTTGAATTTCTTCAGTTTCTGTTGTTATGTCTCCCTTTTCATTTATGATTTTGTTAATTTGGATACTGTCTCTGTGTCCTCTAGTTAGTCTGGCTAAGGAATCATCTATCTTGTTGATTTTCTCAAAGAACCAGCTCTTGGTTTTGTTGATTCTCTGTATAGTTCTTTTTATTTCTACTTGGTTGATTTTAACCATGAACATGATTATTTCCTGTTGTCTACTCCTCTTGGGTATATTTGCTTCTTTTTCTTCTAGAGCTTTCAGGTGTGCTGTTAAGCTGGTAGTATATGCTCTCTCTAGTTTCTTTTTGGAGGCATTCAGAACTGAGTTTTCCTCTTAGCACTGTGTTCATTGTGTCCCGTAAGTTTGGGTATGTTGTGCCTTCATTTTCATTAAATTCTAAAAAGGCTTTAATTTCTTTCTTTCTTTATTCCTTAACCAAGTTATCATTGAGTAGGCTGTTGTTCTGGTTCTATGTGCATGTGGGCTTTTTGTTGCTTTTGTTGCTATTGAAGACCAGCCTTAGTCCATTGTGATCTGATAGGATGCATGTGATTATTTCAATCTTCTTGTATCTGTTGAGGGCTGTTTTGTGAGCTATTATATATAGTAAATTTTAGAGAAGATACCATGAAGAACTAAAAAGAAGGTATATTCTTTTATTTTAGAATGAAATATTTCATAGATATCTGTTAAATCCATTTGGTCAATAACTTCTGTTAGTTTCAATTTGTCTCTGTTTAGGTTGTGTTTCTATGATCTGTCCATTGCTGAGTGTGGGGTGTTGAATTCTCCCACTATTACTGTGTGAGGTGCATTGTGTGTCTTGAGCTTTAGTAAAGTTTATTTTATGAATGTGGATGCCCTTGTATTTGGAGCATGGATGTTCAGAATTGAGAGTTCTTGGTAGATTCCTCCTTTGATGAATATGAAGTGTCCTTCCTTATTCTTTATGATAACTTTTGGTTAAAAGTTGCTTTTATTTGATATTAGAATGGCTACTCATGCTTGTTTCTTGGGACCATTTGCTTGGAAAATTGTTTTCTAGGCCTCTACTCTGAGGTAGTGTCTGTCTTTGACACTGAGATGTGCTTCCTGCATGCAGCAAAATGTTGGGTCCTGTTTAAGTATTGTGTTAGTCAGGGTTTCTAATCCTTCATAAAACATCATGACCAAGAAGCCAATAGGGGAAGAAAGGGAGTATTGAGATTACACTTCCATGTCACTGTTCATCACCAAAGGAAGTTGATACTGGGGCTATAGCAGGTCAGGAAGCAGGAGCTGATGCATGGAGTGATGTTACCATCTTGCTTCCCCTGGCTTGCTCAGTCTGCTTTCTTATAGAACTCAAGACTACCAGCACAGGGATGGCATCACCCACAATGGGCCCTCCCCTTTTGATTACTAATTGAGAAAATGCTTTAAAGCTGAATCTCATGGAATCATTTCCTCAACTGAAGCTCCTTTCTCTCTGATAACTCCAGTTTGTTTCAAGTTGATACACAGAACCAGTACATATAGCCAGTCTGTTCTTCTATGTCTTTTTATTGGGGAATTGAGTATATTGATGTTAAGAGATATTAAGGAATAGTGATTATTGCTTCCTGCTTTTTATGATGTTGTTTTTATGTTTGTGTGACTATCTTTTTGGGCATAGTTGAAAGAAGATTACTTTCTTGCTTTTTCTAGGATATAGTTTCCCTCCTCGTGTTGAGGTTTTTCCATCTATTATCCTTTGTAAGTCTGGATTTGCACAAAGATATTGTATAAATTTGTTTTTGTCATGGAATAATTTGCTTTCTCCATTTATGGTAATTGAGAGTTTTTCTGGGTATAGAAGTCTGGGCTGAAATTTGTGTTCTCTTAGGGTCTGTATAACATCTGCCCAGGATCTAATAGCTTTCATATTCTCTGGTGAGAAGTCTGGTATACTTCTGATAGGCCTGCCTTTATGTGTTACTTGGCCTTTTTCTCTTACTGTTTTTAATATTCTTTATTTGTTTAGTGCATTTGGTGTTTTGAATATTATGTGATGGGAGCAATTTCTTTTAAGTTCTAGTCTATTTGGAGTTCTGTAGGCCTCTTGTATGTTTATGGCCATCTCTTTCTTTAGGTTAGGGAAGTTTTCTTCTACAATTTTGTTAAAGATATTTACTGGCCCATTACATTGGGAGTCTTCACTCTCTTCTATACCTATTATCCTTAGGTTTGGTCTTCTCATTACATCCTGGATTTCCTGGATGTTCTAGGTTTAGAAGCTTTTTGCATTTTATACTTTCTTTGACTGTTATGTCATTGTTTTCTATGGTGTCTTCTGTCCCTGAGATTCTCTCTCCTATCCCTTGTATTCTGCTGGTGATGCTTCACTCTATGACTCCTGATTTCTTTCCTAGGTTTTCTATCTCCAGGGTTGTCTCCCTTTGTGATTTCTTTATTGTTTCTATTTCCATTTTTAGATCCTGGAAGGTTTTGTTTAATTCCTTCACCTGTTTGGTTATGTTTTCCTGCATGTCTTTAAGGGATTTTTGTGTTTCCTCTTTAAGGGTTTCTACCTGTTTACCTATGTTCTCCTGTATTTCTTTAAGGGAGTTATTTATGTACTTCTTAAAGTCCCCTATCATCATCATTAGATTTGATTTTAAATCAGTCTTGTTTTTCTGGTGTGTTGGAATATCCAGGGCTTGCTGTGGTGGGATAATTGAGTTCTGATGATGCCAAGTAGCTTTGGTGTCTGTTGCTTATGTTCTTGTCCTTGCTTCTTGCCATCTGGTTATCTCTGCTGTTAGCTGGTCTTGCTGTCTTTGACTGTATCTCATGCAAGCCTGTGAGTCAGTACTCCTGGGAGACCACTTCTCTCTGGGAGAAATTTGGGTATGGTGAGCTATGATACAAGATCAATTCCAGGGTGCAGACAGCATCCTATTTTTGATCTTCCTTGTGTCCTAATGGCTCTGTGCGTGTCCCACTTGGGCAAAGAATTTGAGCAGAAGTAGTGGTCTTACCTGTGCTCACAGTTGTGTTGGCACTCCAGGGAGGTCAGCCCTGCCTCAGTGTAATTTTGGTATGGAGCGCTGTGGCACAGGATTAGCTCCTGATACACACGGAAACAGGAAGGATCTTGTCCCAGGCTGCTCCTCAGTTCCTGTGTCCTGAGTTCTCTGGGCAGGTCCCTTGGAGCAGAAGTTGTGGTCTTGCCTGTACTCTCAGTTTGTCAGCACTGCCGGGAGACCCACTCTCTCCCAGAGTTTTTTGATACATAGAGGTGTGGCACAGGATCATCTTCGGGAGCAGACAGAAACCTATAAGAGATTTTCTAATCATTGTATCAAAACAAGTATGCTGGTAGCATAACTGAATGTGATTTTTAAACAATCCACAACAACATAAGAAGTCTAACTAGAAGTACCATGCAGATGGAAAAAGGACAAATATGAATAAATCAACATAGATACTGAAAAATTACCTTATAATAAGAGTGCTACAAAAAGGAAATCAATTCCTCATATACATTCAGTTATTTTTCAAATCCAAATAGCATACATACTGTTCTTCATGCTTATGGTGCATAGATGTAAATACATACTGTTACACTAGATAAATTGCTTTATTAATATTCAACAGTTTATCACTCTAATAAACAAGAGCCAAGAAGAACACTCAGCAGCTTGAAGGCCTTGCTGTTGAATTCTGCCCTCAACATTGACATGGTAGAAGGAGCAAAATGATACTTGCAAGTTGTCCTCTGGTTTTCATGATGAGACATGCATATGCATATAAAATAAATTATAAAAGGCAAAGACATTTTTACAGATACATTTATAGCGTTTTCAAATGTAGTATGACAAAGAAAGGCAATCTTTAAATATATGAGCTCATTTGGGCAGAATTAATATTGTGGAAAAAAACCAAAAATGTTCAAACAATTCTGGTTGGGAGAACTCCTGTACATGTAATGTTTATAAAAGTATATTGTATATCTTTCTCAATGTCTTTTGTAGGGCACTTTGTTATCTTTCCTTTTCAAATTTTATATAAACGGATTTAACATGGTGAGGACCATGATATAAAAATGAAAACCACTTATCATTGTCAAAGGAATGACTGGGCTGGGGCTGAGCACTGTCAGAAGCAACTTAGAGGTGAAAAAAGCCTTGTGTCTCCCCTCAGAAGTGTTCATCCTAAGAATGGATATGAGGAAGAGCAAATAAGGCACAGACACAGGAAGACCAGAAGAAAGGGCATAAAAATAAAAACTGCCAAGGCCAGCATAAGTTGTTCAATTTCATGATTGTTTGAAAAGTCAAAGATCACAAGGGGAGGCTATCACAGTAGAAGTGACTGATGACATAACTGCAAGACTAAGAATAAATCTTTATGGTAATTAGAACAAAAACAAATATGCAATACAAATAGAGGATTGCTATCAGCATGTCCAACACCCATTTTGATATGATTACTGTGTAGAACAGAGGCTTACAGGTGGCCATATACTGATCATAGGACAGTGCAGATAGAATAAAAAGTTTACTAATTATATTTCCCCAGATTTTGTACAAGTTCCTAATCCTACCAGCAATGGAGGAGTGTCCTCCTTTCTCCACAGCCTCTCCAGATTGTGCTACGGCTTGAGTTTTTGGTCTTAGCCATTCTGATTTGTATAAGATGGACTCTCAGAGTCATTTTGATTTCCATTTCCCTGATGACTAAGGATGCTGCATATATCCAAAAGATATTGCACATATCACAAGAGCATTTGCTCCACTACGTTCAAAATAGCTTTATTCGTAAAAGCTAAAAACTGGAAACAACTCAGATGTTCCTCAACTAAAGGATGGATATAGAAAATGTAATTAATTTATAGAATGGGATACCAGGAAAGTAAATTGGACCATTGCCAGGATAGGGGGGTTGGTGAACAATAGAGAGAGGAATAGAAGGAAATATGCTCTAATCATGGAAATCTGAAAGGGGGTGATTTTTAAGGTATGGTGAGAAGGTAAATACTACAGGTAGGAGGATGTTAGTGGGCAATAGCAAGATACAAGCAATCTGACAGAGTAAATGAAAAATGGAGGGCTCTAAGAGAGAAGGTGCAGAAGTAAATGCAGATAAAGCAGGGAGGTGTATAAAATAACACGGATGCTTGCAAATCCATAAGGAAACATATATTAATGATTTAACTAATTAAAAACCTTGTAGCACATTTCTCCTCTGATTTGATAAAGTTCCCTTCAGGAGTTAAGAATTACGTTACAAATCATAATATCTGGTATAAGAAGCCTTGGTTTGATGTGTTGGTCATGGCTGTCAAAGAGACTCCCAAATATACCACCTTTTACTTTACCCCAGGAGATGGAAGGTAAGTTCCTATTGCTGTAGATTCAATGCAATTCAAAAGTTATGCCCAGGGCCCCTGAGCTGGAATTTTCTGAACAGCTCCACAGTGAGAACTATCTTTCATAATACCAGAAGACATTATAAAAGCTTTCAAAGGAGAGAAGGCTCCTGTTTACTTGTGATGCCTGTGAATATCATTGAATACCATACATCAATAAGTCTAAAAGTCATGTATTAGTACTCTTATCTTAGTGATAACTACAAGCTCCACAACTGGACCTAATATTGCTCAATGAGAAAGAAACCAAAACTGTTATTGGAAATAGTTAAATCAACTAATTATTGAGTACTGATGAAGTCATGTTAATAGAGAAAAATCCACAACCATTAATTTAATAACTTAGTAAATCCCTAACAACATCCTATAAACATCTGTCTTTATATCCACAGATAAGTGTGGTCTTTACCTCTATCAAATATCAAATACATTTCTCTTTGCAACAGATGGAGATTATTCAAGAGGACTATAATAAATATAAGGTCAATAATTTGGAGCCTATTTCCAATGAATATTCCTGTTTTTAAGACTCAGCCACCATTGCGTCAGAGGGTCAGAGATTGTAAGAGCCAGGAAATCAGGGCAGTTGTTCTGAGACTGGGTCTCCAAGTAATTTTAGAAAATATTGCCATAATGTCTTACCAATCAGACAAGTTAAATGTGTGCTAAAAAAAGAGTTGTGACAATGGAAATGCCAAAGTTGGCATAGAAAAGTGCATCTGCTTCAGCACTATGAAAGCACTCTAGGCAACTGAAAATTGTGGGAAGCAGGACCAAAAGTTTTGACCAGGGAAGAACACACCTATTCATCCAATATCAACTAATTTTTCCTGGAAACATACAAACAAGTAATAATATAGGGGCTCAAGTGTCTATACTTATGAATAGTTATACACACATATATGTGTGTAACAACAATTAATGAACAAAAGAGTTCATAGATTTGAAAGAAAGAAAAAGTTACTATATTGAGCGTGAGAAGAATAAAAACTTAACTTAATATTAACTTAATATTAACTTAAAAAGTAAAAATAAATTAAATGAGCAACATAAAATTCTTCTGTCTCTGTCTCTCTGTCTCTGTCTGTCTGTCTGTCTGTCTGTCTGTCTGTGTCTCGGTCTGTGTCTCTGTCTCTCTCTCCTGATCTCTTAAGTCCTCTATTTCCTGTCTGTTCTCATGAAGTTAGGCATTTTCTATCTTTGACTCATCCTGTCAAACTTTTCTCTGAATGGTCACTTTGTCTTCTTCTACATACTCACTTTACCTTTCTTAATCTAGATTAAAGGTGTCTACTAAGGCTGTGTCTGTATTCTAGCCGGAGGGATTAAAGGTGTGTCATTCCAGTCAGGTCTCAGAAGTTCTTGGAATGTGATCCCTTGCCAGAAGAATCTTTTTGATGGATTATAATTCCCCTACAACTGTGGCCACTTTAGGTCTTCTCCTATAGATCCAATAAAACTAGATATTCTACCTCTCCTGATTATGATACATCTAAAAATCAACTTTATTTTCCTTTTTTCTTTTTCTTTTTTATTAGATATTTTCTTTATTTACATTTCAAATGTTCTCCCCTTTCCTCGTTTCCTTCTGAAACACCCTCCTATTCCCTGCCCCTTCCCCATGTCCACCAACATACCCTCTCCTGCTTACTGGCCCTGGCATTCCCCTATACTGGGGCATAGAGCCTTCACAGGACCAAGAGCCTCTCCTCCCATTGATGACCAACTAGGCCATCCTCTGCTACATATGCAGCTGGAGCCATGAGTCCCACCATGTGTACTCTTTGGCTAGTGGTTTAGTCTCTGGGAGATCTGGGGGTACTGGTTAGTTCACATTGTTGTTCCTCCTATGGGACTACAAACCCTTTCAGCTCCTTGGGTCCTTTGTCTAGCTCCTTTATCAGACCCTGTGCTTAGTCCAATGGATGGCTGTGAGCATCCACTTCTGTATTTGTCAGGCACTGGCAGAGTCACCTGGGGATCCATCCAATATACAATCACCAAATCCAGACACTATTGTGGATGCCAACAACTTTCATTTCTCTAATTTGTAGGGCCTATTGAGCTATTCACCAACCTAACTATTCTGAATTTCTGTGGATTCATCTGTTTGCTATTCTGAAGGTAGGTTCTGCTGAAGGGATTAGAAAATTTATCTATATACGTGGCTCTCCTAACTAGATATCCATTTAGCATGGAACAATCCTCTTTATGTATGTGAAGCTGAGTGCAATCTATGGTTTGGTGTATGACATGATAGAGTCCTCACTTTACACCACTTTGCTCCCCATGCTAAAGATCATCTTTATCTACAGTCTGGTATAAATGAGTATATGAAAAGGCTCCTAGAGATGTGTTGTTTTGTAAGTAAAGTATACATTTAGAATTAAGTATACATGAATAACACTGAATACATTTCTCTGTTGTCAGAATCTAGAAAACAGATGTTCTTCTTATGCTACAGTATATTATTTCTTGTTATATCACTAAATAAATAGTTGATTAGTTTATCCATGTTCTATTTTAATACATACACTTCATGTCTCTTCTATCTTAATCAGTATTTCCAAAACCTATCCATTTATTTACTGTGCTGAATACATTTCCCCTCCAGGGTTGTAGAAGAGTCATTTTAGGAGACATTTTTCTTTTTCTATCCCCAGATGGAGATCTGTGTTCACTAAAAATATTCTAACAACATTAGTCATTCTTCTTTTAAGAATTACATTTAGTAACTTAAGCCCAGGTACAGACCCTTCAGATTCACATCTGTCCTTTTCTATATTCACTATAGCAAAATTCTGGATATTTCTATTATGAAATTTTCAAATATTTCCTGGGGGAATAAAAGAAAAAGAAAACATCCTAGAGAATTTTTTTTTTTCGAGACAGGGTTTCTCTGTGTAGCCCTAGCTGTCCTGGAACTCACTCTGTAGACCAGGCTGGCCTTGAACTCAGAAATCCACCTGCCTCTGCCTCCCAAGTGCTGGGATTAAAGGTGTGTGCCACCACCGTCCGGCCCATCCTAGAGAATTACAATATTAATATTTACTTATGAAATATTTATTGAAAGTACTTTTAAGGACCATTCTTTACTGAAAGGAATGACTTATTAATGACAATCCAGGTCTTTTTTTTAAAATGTATAAAAGTAAATATTATAGAGAGCCAGGATATACTTATGAATATATCAAAATATCTGGTGAGTAAAATATTTAAAATCCATTAAGATTTTATATCAAGCTATGCTGTAAGCACATACAGCTTTTATTTTAGTAACCCAGAAGCCAAATGGAAAGAACAGTTATTTGAACCTGTGAGTACTATCCTAACATTGTGTCGATGCCATACCTTAATTCACACTATTAAAAAATGCTTTAAAAAATGAAAAAAACTTTATTTCCCTTTATGGATTACTTATGTTATTAACAAGCTAGCTATCATAAAACATTTTAAATATATTTGATAACTATTTTAGAAGGCTTAATTCAATGTGAAAATTAATTATATTTTGGTAGTACAGTGGTATGAATAATGGCCCCTATACATTCACTCATACATTTGAATGCTTAATCACAGAGAACTGCCACTATTTGGGAAAGGTTGGGAGTTGTAGCCTTGATGGAGTAGGTGTGGTGTGTTTGGAGAAGTTGTGTCACCGGAGGTGGACTTTGAAATTTCAAAGACCAATCCATGCTCAGTGTCATTCATTTCCTGAGCCCTGACAAAGAGTTTGACTTAGAATTTTTAACTAATTCTCCAGCACCATGTACCCCTGTGTATACCCATGTGTCCTGCAATATAAAGATAACAGACTAAACCTAAGAAATTTTAAGTAAGCTCCAATGAAATGTCTTCTGTGTTAAGAGTTGTAGCCATTATGTTTTTTTCATAGCAATGCAACACTGACTATGACAGTTAGCAAATGTGAAATTTATATATTTTTCAGCTTGAGTGAACAGTAAGATAAAGGAGTAAAGAAGAATAAGGAGACCAATCTGAAGGTTCCTCAGAAAATTGGAAATAGATCTACGTGAATACCCAGTAATACTATTCTTGGGAATATACCCAAAAGATGCTCTACCATGCCACAGAGGCACATGTTCCACTATGCTCTTAGCAGCCTTATTTGTGATAGCCAGAAGCTGGAAATAACCGAGATGTCCCACGACAGAAGAATGGATACAGAAAATGTGGTTCACAAAAAGTACACATGGAGGGACCCATGGCTCCAACCACATATGTAACAGAGGATGGCCTTGTGGGACATCAATGAGAGGGGAGACCCTTGGTCTCTTGAGGGCTTGATGCAGCAGTGTACCAGAATGCCAGGACGGGGAAGAGGGATCAGGTGGGTTAGTCAGCAGGGAGACGGGAGGATGGGATGGGGGGGGGAGTTTTCGGAGGGGATAAAATTTGCAATGTAAATAAAGAAAACATATAATTAAAAAAAGAAAATGTTGTTCATTTATACAATGCAATACTATTCAGCTATTAAGAAATAGGACATCTTGAGTTCTACAAGCATCCTGAGTGAAGTAACTCAGACCCAGGAGGACATGCATAGTATGTACACACTAATAAGTGCATATCAGATAAAAAAAAAAGTGCAGAATACACAAGAAACAGCCCACAGAACTCAAAAAGATCAACAAGCTAAAGGACCCAAGTAAGGATGCCTTAGTCCCACTTGGGAGGGAGAAGAAAGCAATCATAAGTGGAGAAGGAAGGAGAGACTGGGAGCAAAAGTGGACTGGAGGGGAGAAAGTTGGGGAAGCATGGAACCTGATCTGGTACTGGGTGAGGGAAAAGGACTGAAGCCCTGTGGGCCAGCAGAAAGAATGGAAACAGGCAACCTCCAGAGATAGGAGGTTGAGGGGACCCGCCAGAATGTACCAGAGACCTGGGAGGTGAGAGACTCTCAGGAATCAAAAGGAGAGACCTTAGATGAAATGCCTGACAGTAGGGAGAAGGAACTTTTAGAGTCCACCTCCGGCAGGAAGGCAGGGCATCAAATGAGAGGGGTGTGCATCCCACAGTCACAACTCTGACCCATAATTGTTCCTGTCTGAGAGAATTACAGGGATGGAAATGGAGCCTGAGGAAAATCAGATTCAGTGGGATCCAGTTCAAGGGGAGGTCCCAAGGCCTAACACTAATACTGGGGCTATGGAGCACTCACAAAAAGGGATCTAGTATGACCACCCTCTGAAAGATCCAACAAGCAGCTAAAAGTGTCAAATGCAGATATTTGCACCCAACCAATGGACAGAAGCAACTGACCCCTGTTGTTGAACTAGGGAAGGCTGATAGAAGCTGAGCAGAGGGCTATTCTGTAGGAGGACCAGCAGTCTCAATTAATGTGGACCCCCTAGATCTCTCAAACACCTAGCCACCAAACAGGCAGCATACACCAGCTGATATGAGGCCCCTAACACAAATACAGTAGAGGACTGCTTGATCTGTGTTCATTCAGAGATGATGTACCTAACCCTCAAGAGATGGGAGATCCAAGGGAGTTTAGACGGCAGGTGGAGTAGGGGTTGGGGACATTCACATGCAGACAGTGGTTTGCAGAGTAAGTATGAGATGTGGAACAGTCAGAGGATGGATTGGGGGGGATATAATGTGTAATGTAAAAGAAAGAGAGAGACAGAGAGAGAAGAGAAGAGAAGAGAAGAGAAGAGAAGGGAAGGGAAGGGAA
>JADRCD010204965.1:8871-19302 GCA_019843815.1 Montemys delectorum | reverse complement strand
CCAAAGGCCCGCTGCTGCCTGAGAAATTACACGGTGAAATTCATTTCTGACATTTCATTCACACAAGAATAACAGGACCCTCAAGTTAAACAGTGACATTCAGAAAGGAAACACCTCCGCGGATGACACTTCTTGCATAGTTCAGCCTCCAGGGCATACACTCTAACTTGAATTTCATACCACAGCTCAGGTGTGCGTGGGAGGAGGGCTTGGCAGGGGAGGAGGGAGCACAGGGAGAGGGAAGAGGGACTTTGAGCCAGAGAGAGGGAGAGAGCTGAGAGCTAAGCAGAGGGAGGAGGGGGTAAGGGTGACAGTTCCTTCATCCCAAAGGACTTGAGTCTTTACTTCAGAGAATTTTTTTTTAGTGACATTTGAACGGTGCTGCAGTCTCCCATTCATTTGGTTTCTGGTTGGCCTTTAAATGTAATATTCCAACCGAGAGGTCAAGCTGGTGTGTGGGGTGGGGTTTCATGAAAAGCAACCAAGCCAGACAGTTCTGAGTGTCAGGAAGCTCCTGACTAAAGGTGGAAGCGCTAAAATTAACCATTTACCACCCAGGCCCAGGGACCAGAGCACAACTGCGGCTTGCTAATTGTTCCACTCTTTGCTGAAGAAAGTCTCAAAAGGAATCAGGGCTACATTTTCAGAATCTCTCTCTCTCCCTCCCTCCCTCCCTCAACCTCCCTCCCCCACCCCCCACCCCTAACCCCCCACCCCTCCACCCACCCCCACCCCGTGTCTCACAAACACATTTCTACACCATTAGGAAGAACTTGTTTTTTATTGGTGGATGTGGTGGCCAGAATTGGGAATCAGATTCCCCTGGAATTGGAATTACACATGGTTGTGAGCCACCATGTGGGAGCTAGGAATTGAACCCTGATCCTCTGGAAGAGCAGCCACTGCTCTTAACTGCATAGCCATTGTTCTATCCCCTAGAAATAATCTTGTTTTGATGATTGGGAATTGAAGAAAAATAGGGCCTTGTACATTCTCCAAGACAGCTCTTAAGTGTCACTAGCTAGCTTCCGTTACGTTGCCTTTATTTCATCACGACCTTTAATTATTACTTTTTGTTGAGACAGTTTTTTAAACTTGTTTCAAAATGCTCTCGATGTATATTTTAATTAAGTATCACTAATATTCTATATAGGAAATCATTTCTTAAGAGCTAGGGATACTGCCCAGAGCACTTTCCCAGGATCGGCCCCAAGTTCTGTCTTAACATTGAAGACAGAAAGAGACAAAGGAAGACAGGAAGAAAAGAACAGAAGAAGGAAGGTGGCAATAAAAGAAGGAAATTAGTTCCTAAATTTAAAAAGCAACAGAACAGAGTTTTCACACACACACACACACACACACACACACACACACACACACACACCTTCAAAAACCTCCCTACCATGTTGCTCTTCCTTAGACAATGCAGCTGCCTGTGATTCCAGATGATCCTGAACATCCCAGCACTCCCCTAACTGAACACATTGGTAGCGATTTCACAAAAGTGATTAAAAACTGCATCTTACGAGCTGCTGTTCTTCTCCCAAGTCATCAGCCTACAGAGATTGAATTTCCTCCAGTGAGTCTCAGCAACACAAAAACAGGATATTTAATTTGTGTAAGTTTCTAGAGCAATTTACCAGAGACAAAAATAAAATATCATGCCATGTTGCTGGCATCTTAAATGAAAAAAGGAAAGACTAGCAAGCCGGTCTTGGAAAGACAGTGAGCCCCATGAGATCCCAGACATGAATCCTCTGTCTGTGTGCTCACATATTTTTATGACTTTGTTCACTGAAGAAGAGCTTAACATATTCCAAGCCATGCACTTCGGGAAGAAGCTTCCAACAAAACAGGCCTTTTTATGAGGCAGCCCCCTCCCCGCACCCCCACCCCAGGTCTCCCAACAGCTAAACTCACTCAAGCAACAGTCTCGAGTCCAGCCTCAGTAATCAAATGATTCAGCTGACTGGCTCATGTTAATTTGAGCAACGTTTCTCCTGCTTAAATGAATGAAGTACCAAGCTCGGAACCAGTCCTGACATTACAGTTTCATAAAGAAGACTTATGGGGACTTCGTGTAAACCTTGAGATGTGAAGAGTTTTTGTTGGGGGGAAAGAAGCAAGTATCTATAGTTGTTGGCTTAGACATTGTGCATGACACTCCCGGGGAGTCAAGAGACAGGCTTTCAAAGATGGGAAGTCACTGGCTGTTGCTGTTGTTGTTGTTGTTGTTGTTGTTGTTGTTGTTGTTGTTAGTTCCATATGGAAACCCTAACATTATAGGAAACTTTCAATCTCTCTGCTTTACAAAGAAAACATCCAGGTGATCTGTCGGCCTATTGATTGGCTTTGGCAGTGGAGCCTGGCAAATGTCCACACAGTTGGGAAAAGAGCTTCAAGTAGAAAGCTCTCTTTTCTATGGCATCTGCCTCCTTAATTTGACTCCCTATCTTCAACTGACTGCTTAATAGTTAGTAAGCACAAAAGTCTTCCAGAAGGTATTATCTATTTATAAAGTACCGTCTGACAAGGACTGAAAAACAAGCCGCCATCTATACCAAATCACTTTAGAATCCTTGGCAACAGAAAACTACCCCAGTGGCCAACTTAAGTAGTAAAAGCCTTTGTCCGAGAGGCAGAGGAGAAGGTAAACAAAAGGCTAGAGATCTGACATAGAGAGGGTGGGGACTAAGAAAAGCTTAAGAAGATGAAGGTAGAAGTTAGCAGAAACAACTTGACTCCCTCACAGAGGCATTACTGCTGAAGGGAACAAGGCCGTTGTTTATGTGTCACCACAGAAGTCTCAGAGGAGAAAATAGAGCAGATTTAGATTAGGGTTTCCCAACCTGGGAAGGACTGAGCAACAGTGAGTAAGTACCACATAATAGTACGGGGTGGGGGGGGTACCCTTTGCAAAATAGAGGCTAGAAGCCAGAAACACTCTCTAGTCAAGACACTTCTGCATTGGGAAGCACTGGCTTATATTAAATAAAGCCACCATGTCTTTGCTCAGGAAAGGCCAGGGAGGGTGATGTAGAATCTGTGAGACAAAAGGAAGTGGGCAAGTCTCCAAAGCTAGGAAACTAAGTTATCATTGGCAAAAGGCAGGGAGAGTGAGCGATCGTCACTATTCACCTCTACAAGGATAAGTGAAAGCCAAAGAAGGCTGCTTTCCAGTTCACATGCTCAAGAAACAATGGGAGAGGGAAACTGTAAAGTATTTGAAAATGGAATACAGAAAAAGTAGCCCAGGAAGACATCAACCCTTCACAAAGTTGTGCTGATTGGCACCAGTGGGCTGGAAAAGCACAAGTCTAGTCAACTGGGCATTTTCCTCCATATAGATTTTTTTTTTTAAATTCCAGCCCTCCATATTTCCCTATCTGATTCTAAATCCTGCCAGAGCTTTTTGCAACTCTTGGTATCTATGGACTTGTGGTAATTGACATGGCTAATTTAAGGGAAACTGATTCCAAATCCCAGAGAACACCCAGTGCAACTCTGTATTAATTAGCTGGCTAACTCTGTTGATTCCAACATGGTGCTAATGAGTCTAAAGGCATGAATTCCATTCACATGCCATATGGACTTGTTCAACAGCCAGCCTAGAGCCCCACACCAACTGACCAACTGATTAACATATATAGCTTCCAATGAGAGAGATGGGACAAGGAGAATAGAGTACAGAAACATGCAGATAGGTCCACCCTTATACTCATATCTGTCTGACACACCCTCCTTGATGCCCACTGTCTGCAGAACCCAACTCATACTCATCCAAGCACTTTCCAAACACTTAAAAATACAGCTCTGTGTCTTTCCCCTTCCATCCTATAGCTCACGCCTCCTCCTAGGACCCTCTTGTGCTGCGATTCCTTTTCCTCCTTCTCATTAATATTTCTTTAAAAATTGGAGTGCAGAAACTCATCTTCAATCTGCCCGACTCTAAATTCCCTGATCCTGCCATCAGCAGCAAGACTGGGCCTGACTCTTCTCCCATGATTACTTCTGACAGCTCCAGAGAAATCACTTAATATTCATTTCAGCCTCCCTTTACAGACAGTCTTAAAAATCAATTTCAAAATTTTTCTTCTTGATCCTGTCATTTAGCACAGAAATCGTCCAAACTGATTACTTGGGACATTAGCACCTCTCCCTTCTCCCTCCGGGATACCAGCTTCACTTTGTGACTCTGTTCTGGTAGGCTTTTAGCTGGCTTTCATTTTGCAGGGTGGTTGTTTTGGACTAAGAAACACAATGCAAAATGCAAGATGTATTTGTAGAACAACTTTTAGTTATTCCTTCAAAAAAGCTATTTAAAAAAAAATAAGCAAAACACTTCGGCTAAGAGAAAAGTCAGATTCAAAAGAGGAAGAAAAATATTTTAAACAGCAACCACATTATGTCTTAAAGGAGTGACTGTGAAGCCAGAAGTTGTTCCAACCTAAAAATTAGCAACAGCATTGTTGTTGTGTTTGGTAACAGGAAGGAGAAGTTAGAATAGTCATAAGCTGCATGGGAGGGGGAGGCAGGGAAGAAAGGACTGAAGGATGCAGAGGGAAGAACAGACTGTGCATAGGAAATTCTTTGTCTGTGAAGCCAGTGGTGAACTGTCTGCAGAGCTTGGCTCCCTGGGATGGCCCCTGCCTCTCTCCCTCACTGTTGTTTTGCGTTTTGCAGTTGTTTTAAAATATCCTAAGTGACATCATTGCAATTAAGGTACCAGGGAGATCAAAAGCCACCAGGGGAACCCAGAAGGGCCAGAGAACCTAACCCCATGGGATGTGTCCAAAGCACTTCATCCTCCTGTCCCTGTTTTTTCTTGCTCGTGAGCAGAGGTTGTCTCTGAAAAGTTACTACAAACATGACCCTGGGGGGCTCTGGACCATGCAAGACAGCCTTCCAGCTTGCTGACTGGAACCGTTGTTTGCTGTAAGAATCACATTGTCAGACACGCAGCTTGTCATTTATGTGACCACAGCATCCTGATGGGCCTCCTCCCGTTGTGACTGGCTTACTTAAGAAAGAAAACACTACTAAGAGAACAAGAGACAATGCCGTTAGCATAAACTACAAAATAGAAACAACTGAGTCTTTCCTTATAGATTTGGAATGCAAAATATCTTTCTTTCCAGGACCATGGAGCCTCAAACCTCAGAGCTTCACACCTCGGGAATTAAACATCAAAATGTGAGCCTGGACCTTAAACTACTCTGAGGAGAGTACAAACATAGGAACCTATCCAAACCACAGCAAGGGTCACCGAGGGGACTTTGAAATGGCACAATCCAACTTAGGATACGTGACTTGTTTCTTTTCTGCCTGCCATTTGTGTGGCCTTCCTGTGCAGAGCAAGTCTCCTCCCAGTGCCACCAGCAGGCTTCTTACACTAACCACAGGGGTATGGTGCTGCTCTTCAGGACACTTGCAGGAAATGAACCCGTAACTACATTGGACTAAAATGACATCACTGGTAAACAAGAGATGGGATACTGTTGATTATTTTGATGACTCCAGTATGGCTCTTTGCTGGGTATCAATAATGCATTATGCTCCATCTGCAACACAGAGTTAGATACTGCTCCTAGCAGGGTATTTAGTCTACATGGACATTCAGGCAATCAAGAGATGCTGTGAGGAGTAAAAAGCAAACCCAGGAGCTGTTTAGCTGTTTAGCCTACCAGCGTTTGCACTCTCCTCTTTGGAGACCTGGCAGCTAGGAGAATCTACAGGACAATTCTCCAGAAAGTTCTGCAAGGGTGATAGAACACCCAGACTTCAACATCAGGTTGTGTCTCACTATACCAAAGCACCATCTATTTATTACACTAAGGAATTTACTTGTAAATTCTTACAAATAGCATTAGTGTTCTTAATGCATTCCTAATTGGATTAGAATTATAAACACAGTAAACAGCCAGGGACAGAAATCTGAGCTACCTGTATAATTAACACTTGTCCCTAGGCTAATAGACTGCACTGACCAAGAAATAGGACCCCAAATTAGATGCTGTATCCTTAATCTAATGAGGACACACTCCCAGCTGGGCGGTCTTCAGCTCAGATTGCTTTACCACACTTGAGTATTTGTACAAAACCATCTCTGATTCTAAGACATTCGTGCGGTTGGAGCTCAAAACGGATTTAGGCAGCATTTTTGTTGGCAGGCAACTTCAGAGATCACCATCTAATAAAACCTCCAGAGCCACTATGGGAGATGATTGCTTCTGGTGGCTGACTGTGTTGCTCAGTGTTCCTGGTGTTGGATCCCTCACAATGCTTAACATCTTCTGATGAATGCTGGAAATTCTGCTGTGTAGATGAAATGGAGTAAGAAAAAAAAGAGCAGGGCTTTAGTCTAGTCATTTCTACTCTTTCAAAGCTCTTGGTTCCCAATCCTTCCCATTTTAGACACTTGGTCTAACTCTGTCCTTTTCCACCATACCTCCTTGGGTTTATGCTCTAAATTCAGAAGAATGATCATGCAGGAAAAAAAAAAAATCCAAAATGCTTGCAATGAATTCCTTGCAAACCACCTCTTTCTTGCTGGAAAAGTACCCACACATTGACCTATGCAAACGCACTCCAGAACGCCTTTGGACTGCACAGTGGCCTCTCAGCTTCCCGTCTACCTGTCAACAGCTCCAAAGGTAACTCTCTAGAGCTATTTATGGAAAGCCCTTTTGTTTTAACAGGAGAAACTGTGATGAGACGAAGAGACAGTAGGCATTTCAGATGTCTTCTTTGCCATCCACAGTCTTCCACCATCTCTACAGGCAGACAAGACCGAAGGAGACAAGGCTAAAGAATATAGTAGTAGACTACATTTAATTTACTGAAGCCCAATAGAAGAGAGATAAATTCACTGATTTGCTAATTGCACTTCTATTCCATACATGTTAGTGCCAAGTGGCTCAGCTCAAGCTTGCCCTGATGTCAGGGATATTTCCTTCTCTTGTACCAAGTGTTCTGTCAACACCAGATCCTGAGCAGGACCCCCTGCAGAGAACCCTGTTCTGATGACTGCTCCCTTTGCCCTTTTACAAAACACAAGCCTGAAAGTTGACCAACATCTACCCCGTTAGCAACTGCAAACATTTTTCATTCCAACAAAGAAATAACATTCTAAAACCTTAAAAGACTTTTACATACGTAGCTAGATGTTGCGTTTTAAAAACTCCAGTCTCTTTTTACATTTTCTTTCGACTTTCTCTGTGTGTAATGTTACCTGCGGGTGGGGGGCAGTGGGGAGACCAAGAAAGAAGAATACTTCCTCCACTCCTCCAGTGAACAGCCCGTGAAAGCTTAAGGAAAACACAGGGGAAATTCTATGTAAATTGCCTGCCTGTTCTTAGAATTTAGCCCAACACGATTCAATTTCACACTAAACACAGACGAGATATCGGAGACAAAAGGGGGTAGAGATGAATTGTTCAATGTATGTTCTAAAAGAAAACAACGTCATTCTTTTCAGAGCGGATTCTTGTCAACTTCTCCTCCTCTGCAGATAAATAAGAAGCATTTTAAAATAACTAGTCACCATAAATTTTGATGTTGCAAAATAAATCCCCCCAAATGGTTTGTGTTGCTTCAAGAATGAAAAGCTTCCAGCGCATTTATTCTGGACACAATGCTGCACCCTAGAAAACACAGAAAGCTTTAAATCCACACCAGGATATGGATGAGATATTATAGTTTACTTTAGGAGACCCACTTTAAATACAAAGTCAAGCAAGTAACCTTATAAATACATTTAATAGTAAAAACTTGTTACTGACTATTCTTGGAGTCACTTATTAAAATTACTGGAGTTTTAAGCTAGGGTAAAATTAAAAACATTACTTTCATGGCTTTTTTTTTCTAAAAAATAAATATATTATGCATATTAAATACCTATAAAAACAATGTGTCACCATAGCATGTAAATGAATGTTAAATGTATTGTATTAAATTCTTTAGTTTCAGATCCCAGGAACCATAATCAGAGATTGCAGAGCCCCTTTATTCAAGCTTAAGAAAACGGAAGGAACTTTAAAAAAAAAAAAAAAAAATTTTTTTTTTTTTTTTGAGACAGCTGTGCCCTCTGGAGGTGGCATTTGGGAATTAAGTAAATCTTTCCTCAACCAGTAACAATGACTTTTCCGAAGAGCTGAACATGTATTGGAAACGTACAGAAGGCTTAGAAGGCTTCTTCGGTGGTCCTTTATGTCAAACCAACTTTCAATGAGTACTAATTTAGAATTTCAATTTAGACGTGTTCACATGGGCCCTAAACATTCTGATGGGAGTGATGAAAAGCTTGTGTTCCGATCTGAAACACAGTCATCAGGGACTTGGCTGGATGTTATAAAAAAAAAAAAAGAAAGAAAGAGCTGTGCTCCCAAATCAGGGCCTCCCAGCCCTCCCTGCTGAACTACAGGGAGCCTAGTAGCTTCCTGCTCTCCACCCCACTTCCTGCCTCCCACTCCATTTCCTGCTTCCCAGCCCACTTCCTGCTTCTCACCCTGCTTCCCACTTTCCATCCCACTCTCTGGCCAGCCAGGCCAGCAAATGTCTCTGCACTCTCTTTTCAAAGCAATCCCTACCTCTTTATCTTCAGTTTGTCCATGTTCATTTGTTTTTCAAGGAACCTTGGATACATTTCTCCACCAATAGACGGCTATTCCAGTGGGAAGCACATGAGAGAATAAGTATGCTTTTGTTGGAGTTTTTGAGATAGAAATTAATAAAGTTAGCTTTATGTATTTGGAATTTCAATAAAACAGAAGAAGGAACAAAATAAAGGAGATAATTATGGGAGGAGGATCGAAAGAAACAATCCCCAGAATTGTCCCCACTTGATGCTAGAACAGAACAAAGCATAGAGAGAGCGTTGACATCTTAATTGTGCTTGCTGGGATGTGAGTGAATGCTGTTTGTGGCATCTTGAAATGAAGCAGAGAAAGGAAAAGAATTGAGTAATGCCAGTGTGCGGAAAGGGAGTGTAATTACTATCAGTTGGAACAGAGGGGAGCAAGCCCAAATACCAGTGGGATGTGGCTCTTGCAGCTGTATCTGCAGGTGGGACTGAGATGGAGGTGGTTGGGAGGGAAGGAGGCAGAGTTCCTCTGGCTTCTAGCTCACTGGGGATGCACCTGCATCTGTATTTCCAAGGTTGGCCCAAAGGCAGCTTCTCACCTCCTCCTCCTCCTCCTCCTCCTCGTCCTCCTCCTCCTCCTCCTCCTCCTCCTCCTCCTCCTCCTCCTGGAAAGAAACATCGAGTGAATAAATGGAAGGGAGAGTTACCAGCGTCCCACTACCAGCCTCTAGTTCCAGCTTAGGGAGGTAACATAAAGTATGGATTCTTAACTCAAGGTCACTAGCCCTCTGTCCTTTTCTCTCAAAATGCCTCCATCCTGGGCTCCTTAAAGAGGCCCAGAAGCAAGACATTTCAAAGAAGACTACTTCGAAACCCTGAACATTACAGGTGACCTCCTGTTCCCACGGAGGGGACCTGCTCGGCTTCACCAAATATGAAATCAAGCATTTAGGGAACACCAGTGGTCAGGACAGGAACATAACAAGTTATGTCGCACTGCCCCTCCTCCCCCAGAGCAGTTCATCTGTCTTCATCAGAAGTCCATTCACGAGTCCTCTGATGTTGCTGCCCCTATATGCCAACACCACAGAGGGCACTGGCAGAGAGTCTCACTGCCCACAATCACACACTGCCTGGATCTTGGACCCAACCATTTCAGAATGACCAGTCCCCCAGGAGGGATAGAACTAAGGATGCAGCAGTATGATCTAATGAGTAACAGGATCTAGGATGCAGCCATGGGATATTAGTTACCTGCTATGAGCCTTGGGCTTCTTGTTATAGAAACTCTGATAACACTAATATCAAAGCCAGAGCTACCAGTCATGATCATATGCTCATCAGTTCATTCATTCATTCATTCATTCGTTCGTTCATTCTTCATTCAGCAAATAAGCCTACATATTCCAAGCTCTATGGAAGCACTGGATGAACTCTACTCGAAGCTGCCTTCTACTGCCCTCTTAGGGTCTCGGTTCCAGAAGACTTAACTGAAAGGATGGCCTAGGCCATTCATCTGTAAGACTTCCTAGCCCAGCCTTTAGCACATATAGTGCCTTTGGGAAACAATGCTGTTTAAAATTAAGGGTCTGCATCCATATCCGTTCTGTCTTCTTGCAGACTAGAGATTGCCAAGTCCCAGAGCCAGGCAAAAACCTTGTTTGTATCTATGGCTCAAGAAGTGGTTAGTAACAATTACTAACTAGTACCCTCAGAGCTCCCAGGGACCCAACCACCAATCAAGGACTATACAGGGTGGGACTGAATATTCTGGCAGCATGTGTATAGTAGAGGACTGCAAATTTGATCATCAGTAGGAGGAAAGGACCTCGGCCTTGTGAAGGTTTTGT
>JADRCD010204964.1:0-33927 GCA_019843815.1 Montemys delectorum | reverse complement strand
GTGTGTGTGTGTGTGTGTGTGTGTGTGTGTGTGTGTGTGTGTGTGTGTGTTTGATCCCTGAACCTGGGGATTCATGTTGGGGTGACTCACATAGGAACCACTATGTCACTTGGCCTACATGCTCAACAAAGGCAGATGTCTGTCTTCATCTGCCCTGCATACCTCAGAACTAAAGTATCTCAAGGACACCTGTCACTTACCAGAGGAGAAAACTGGGTTTTCTTTTTGTGATTAGAGAGCCAGTTGGGTGTGAGGACAAAGCCAGTATTGGACAGATCTACACAGTTCAGGAATACTGCTGCCACACTTCCCATAAGAAATAAGATACTATAAGTCATAATTTGTTAAGAAAAGCCAACATGTTGGTCCATGTCCTGTTAGTATTTTGAAGAATTTATAGCCCTTAACCATGTTCTGGCCCTAGGCACATAATTAAGGCTATCAAGTTGAGTTCAAAACCTGTGATCCATCTGATGTGGATGAACTATCAGATAATGCTGCCAAGATGAGCCTCCCACAATGCCCCTCACCTCAAGCTCAGTGGGCACTGGAACACCCTGCACCTATCTTGCTCCATGGTAACAGTGCTAACCTGCCTTTCACAGTGCTGGATAAAATAAGGGGGCAATGAGTGGCCCTTGGGACAGTATGGAAATTTTGGGTTTGCAGGGATCCTGCTGAGAAGTTTTCATTTAATTTGTGTCAGCTGTGTGGGGGCTCAGCCTTTACCTACAGGGGTTAAATTTTGTTTAAAGCTTAAAAGACTTCAAATTCTACTGGGCACAAAGTTGGGAGTATATCCAATAAAAGCCAAGATTCAGAAATTAGGCTTTGTCATCCTGAAGTGACAATCAGAAGCTCCTTGTGTAACCATGTTCTTCCTTGCCCTCTAGGATAATTTGGTTGTGTAGATGCGGGGCTGATGAATAGCAGGGATGCCCTGGAGGCTATGCTGGCTGATTTTCTCACATGTGTGTGCTCAGAGAATAGCTGGTGTGACCTGGGCTCCGTCAAGCCTAGCTCTGCACGCAGTCTACAGCACATGCAGCAGACAATGTGCCCTTTGGAGAGAGAGGCATCAAGTCCTCAACATACCTTCCTGCATCATCCTGGCTCATTATCAGACAGTGGGGAGAAAGCCCGTAACTATTCCTAGAGCTCTATGAAGAAAATTGAATGCATAAGTTAGAATCTAGGTGGAATAGAATCATCATCCTTCAGTCCAGGAAGTGACTAGAGGAGACACAAACATTTCACCAGAATCAGGGGTCATTGCGCAATCATACACTGGGGACCTCATAGAGCTGTTCAAAGACAAAGAATTTCAAACTAACAGACTTGAAACTATAAAGAAAATGTTTAAGTAGGAAAAAAACTTTTTTAAATGGTCAGCTTGCAGGAGTCCTGAAAAAACTGTGAGAGCTTCACCAGAGACACTGGGAAATTGATATACAAACCCACAAGACAAGAAAAAGCCAACTGCCTGTAGGAGGATGAGTGGAGCAGGTAATAACTGGACCAGAAAGCAACTCCTGTTGAAGAAGATCACAGCCAGATGATGTCTCCTTGCCTTCAAATAAGAATGCAAATGACAGAGATGAAAGGAAAGCGGTGAGGTGGTTTAATAGGAGACTCAATACCTACACAGGAAACAATACACTAGACTGTGCCTCCGTGCTCCTTCAAAACAATGAAGAGGTAATGCTACCAAAGACAGCCCAGAAAAGAACAAACATTTCTTCCAGATGAACATAGCTAGACCCTGAGTAAGGGTAACAACCTCTCATTGCAGAGTCTCTGAGGAAAGAGCATGCTAGGACAGCAGAGAGGACAGAACCCTCACCATGGAGATTTCTTAACCATGCTGTACACTGAGTGCTGTCCTGGTGAGCTGAGAAATAAGGAGACTTTGGAGGTAGTATGAGGGAGGAGAAAGCCAAATCTTGGGTCTGCTGGAAGTTGGTGTAGAAACCTAAAGGTGAGGCTGAAATAGAAATGCTGGGACATCTTATGTCTATCTGTGGAGTTCATGATATGCATCAAGACATATATGCATATATGCAAGATGATATGCATCAGTACAACACTGGGAGTATCCTCAGAGGTGCTCAGGCCAATGGCTGCTGCTGCCCAATGGCTGAGGTTAAAATGTAATGCACATGTTTCTGGCTGGAGGGATGGCTCGGCATTCAGAAGCACATGTTACTCTTCCAGAAGACTACGGTTTGGTTCCCAGAACCATTATCCGGCATCTCACAAATACCTATAAAACTCCACCTTCAAGGATTTGAAACCATTATCTGGCCTCGGCGGAGGCTCCATACATCTGCATTTATCCACAGGAAGACACACAAGTATGTACACATAAAAATAAACTCTTTAAAAATCCCCATGCAAACTGAAGGTCAGTGGGAGCACAGGGGTGATCTGCTTAGCGGTACCGAGAATCCTCCCACAAGTGTCTGGCTACTGAACCTAGAGAACAGAAACCTGCAGAAGAACATGGCCTGTGTGTTCAGAAGCCAGATACAATCAGAATCCCCCAACTCCATTCTTAGCAGCCCATATCATACCTTCTCTTAAAACATTAAAACCCTGGAATTAAAAAGCATTCAGAGTATTATGCCACCTCAGCCACACTTTCTGATTATGTTCGTATAGTGACCAAGTCTGGGAAAACCACACCCATAAAGCAAGCCCTTTGAAGGATGTGAGAAAGCTGCAGCTCCCCAGCCGTGCGATACAGCCCCGAGTTGTTACTCTCAGAACCTGTGTGAAAGCATTGGCATTCCTAAACTGTGGGGACAGTTGCCATTCTCAGATGGCACCCCTAGACAGCTCACCCAATAATCTCCATCCTTTCTTGTGTGTCCCCCCCCTTTCCTCTATTGGTATCCTGTTTAAAGCTCTCTGTGGTAAAAGGCCTCTCCCGAGACTCTGCATAGGCTGCAAGGAAGGGGAATGGACACCTACTGGAGGCAAGCCTGTGTTGGGATTTTCATCAGGGAGATGGTGGATCCAGCAGGAAAGCCACAGGTGGCTATGCCTATAGTGGTGTGGGGTGCATCACTCTCCCAAATCCTTTGCAGGTGGCAGCCTAATGTGCATCCACAAAGGAAGAAGTCCTTTGTGCCAAAAATGGTAAGAGAATCACAGTTGTTCATCACTGCTGTTCATTTACCTTCAATCCTGGGTTCCTGACTTTCCCCCCCTAAATCTGTTTTTGCAAATACTAGACAAAGCCATAGGATACAAAAGTGTTAATTGCTAAATCAACATCTTGCCACATCAGGAAAAAAATTCCCATATACTCAGAAGGAAGGATGATGAAACATTGTAACTGCTTGCCCTGTCAGAGAAGAACCCAGTCTCAAGCTTTTCTCCCCAAATCATTCCCTATATAGAGTACTTAGTTACAAAGGTCATCTCTTCCCTTCTGTGCTAAGAAAGCTACCAGAAGCTTCTCCCTTGGATATGAGCAGAGTCACCGGTGTGAAGATCATACTTTCACAGCCTGGCACTTCCCTTCCATTAGACCTATGATCTAGATGCCACAGAACTGGGTTTATCCCTCCCAATTTGTAACCCACCAGCTAGATACATCTCTTCCATTTCTGAAGTCCTTGGCTTATTGCCAACAGCTTTTAAGTAACACACTCTCCACATTCCATGAAGGTAAGTTAGCAGAACCTTGGGATCCTATAGCAGTGAGCACCCTTGCTTCTCTTTATCTTAAGTTCCTAGGAGTAAAATATTGGCTGCTTCTGAATTTGATGAACCTAACAGTGTCTGGCATGTGCTGGGCATCAGAGAATAATACCTGGGAACAGAAGGTGATAGTCTGGTAAATAATTTTACAGGAGAAAACACTGTCAGATGTGTGAAGCCTAGCCTGTCTCAGCTTCTGTTCAGACTGTTTCTGCAGGCTGCACAAGGCATACCTGTGACCTTCTGACTCCATGAACATCCCTCAGTCGATAGAACATGGCTACAGAGATATTCTAATCTTCCTCTTTCTGTGAGTAATGATATGAATTTCATCCTAATTGCTCTCTGTCACTCTGGACAACCAGGATGAGGAGCTAAGCCATGGGGGAAGATGGATAAGAAATTTTTATGTGTGTCTTGATAGAATAGGTAAGACATTGCCGGATTTCTGACTGTTCCCTGAATTTGGTCTACAAGCACCATGACTATTCCAAGACCCAGAGCTCCCAAATGCCTGGAACTCAGGAACTCCATCTAAGCCACTTGGCTGGCTCCCCTGAACCTTGTGAGGTAAGACAAAAACAAAACAAACACACAAACAAAAAACCAGAACCCTTAGACACAAGCTGTTACTGAGCGATCCTGAGGCAGCTGCTCTTAAATAGTCTACTATGGGGCCGACACACACCAGCAGACCGACCTGCCTTTCCTTATCTGGTGTGTGAGAAATATAGAATGCACTGTCTGTTTCCAGGGAGGAGTAGCTGGTGAGTCCAAGTCCAGCAAAAGGGAAGGGTCGCCAGTACAGCTCTAGGGGCTGAGGGTATTATGCCTTGCAAATGCATTCCTACCACAGCTGCTCCAAGACTGATGCTGTCTGGACTCCTGTAAGGTCAGATTAGTATGTTGCCAGTGAATTTTTGTCTTACAGATTTGAAGTGAGCCTGCCTTTGCTTGTTCTATGTCCCTGTAGTTGGATACAAAGTCTCAGGTAAGAAGAGTAGTCCCTGGGGATAAAATAATAGCAAAACCACCATTATCAAAAGGTAATGCTGGATTAAGAGTGACTCTCACTTACCCGTGGCAGCGACGGCATCATCACAGGCATTTGCCTGCACTGAGGCACCTGCTCCAGCATCCAAGTGAAAACCTGAAACCAGCAAATCCTACTCACAATAGCGTTCAGGCTGAAGCCTGAGAATTAAAGGCCTCCATTGTTTGGAAGGATTATTTATTTGCCTTTACCAGCTTCAAAGAAATGTGAATCTTCACTCCTCTATTGATCCTGGTTGATCAGATTAACTTTGTTTTGGATCCCTATTGAAACAAAGACAAACAGATACATTTTAGGCACTTTCATGTATAGCTTTGTTTCAATTCTGAATTCTTACTGTGGCCCTACTTCCTTGTTTTAAAGATTACTAGGCAGTTGGGGGAAAATAAGGGAATTACCATAAACTCTGTTTGCTAAATACCAACACTTTCAGGCAAATTATCTCAATTGTAAAATACTTCTGCAAACCAAGTAATTATATGCGATTAAAACCCCACTGTCAGCTTACTTTCCCTTGTTAATTTGTAATAGAATTACCTGTACTCAAGAAAACGCAAAGATTAGCAAGCCCTGGAAATCAAAGACATCTCTCAACACCGAAAAAATGAAGCCAAACATTTATCCTGCTCTTTGGGTACTTCAGATTTCAGATAAAATTATTTAATACTTTCCTACCCTTTAAGGAGCCACCAAGAGTCTGAAGGATATTTCCTTGGAGACAGAATGTTCTCAGGCCCTCTATAAACACTTTGAGGAGGTTTACTGGGACATGACTCACATACTCAGCCTGGGATTAACATTTGTCTGGAGGCTACGCTGAAGTCTTCTTGCCTACCTCCCTTCTTTTATCAGGGGCTGCTGACCCTGTGTTTAACCCCCAGATCACAGGTCACTTGATGCTTTCCCAGACAAACAGAGTCCAGAAATGTGGACCTGAGGAGATCACCCGAGCTCAACAATGGAGACCTGCCTTCTCAAACCCTTCCATTCTGATGGTGGAGCCCAGTGAAAATACTTCACTTGGACATGTGGATATTCTCACCAAGGCCAGAACTACATATAAAGGATATTTACTTCTGTAACATAAAGCTGCAACCAACCCAAGTCAAAAAGGGACATGGTTTCAGGAGAGCATTAGGATTGAGCGCACACTTGGAAGAACAGGAAGGAGATCACCAGGTTCCTTTGCTCCCAGGTTCCCTGTAATAACCCATGAAATGATTCATCAAGTCCAGATGTGCCAGCCATTCTCATGAATGCAGTGATTCAGTAGTGTATGAGACCAGGGGCAACAGAGATTCCAATGGAGAACTGCATGAGTCCCATGAAAGGCACAAGCTAAGAAAACATTTGCTCCATGATTCTATGGTCTAGCATTAGAAACACGAACTCCCTTTGCTTTTTACTATGCATCAGTCATGACACTATGAACCTTAAGGGCACACCTTTCTGGGAGCCCTTTACTCCCTTGTTCCTCAGATAGTTGTGTGGAAAGATGCAGTGTCCTCCCACCCCATTGAACTGACCTCAAGAAGCCAAGAACATCCTCAGCACCTGCACAAGGTGTTGCTGGGAGAAAGGAATAGGTAGGCATTGTCTACCAGGGACATAAAACATCCACTGAAAGCAAGGAAGAATGAGGCAGAAGCCCCCAGCCAGTATTTGACCACAGTAAATTGGAACATGGGACTGGATAGCCAAAGGTATCATTGAAACATGTTCTCATTAGAAAGCAAAGCTGATGTTCATTTTCCTGTAGATCTTTATATTAAAGCTGATGATCAGTGTTTCCAAAGCTAAGTTACAGAGAGCAACAGGAAAGCTTCAGAACATGGTTTTGAGGTTGATGCAGCTGCTCGTCCCCTGCATGTCTTAGGGTCCACTTAGGAGCTCAGGCTTAACCTGTTGGGCTTTCTGCCATGATGCAGCTAATTAAATGAGACAGGAAGCATGTTGAAAGTCAAAAAATAAAAGGGAACTGCTAACACAGTGTGATAAAGCTCAGTGTTTTTCACGTTATTTTTTGCTATGTCTTTGTGTCTAGAGAAGACAAAAAATATCTAATTTGAATTTACAAAAAACAAAAAAAACAAAACAAAACAAAAAACATGAAACAAAAAACCCAAACTCCACAGCATCACAAGGAAGGTAGTCCCCAAGTGATGGCCTCATTTTTACACCATGTATCCTTGAGCCCACTCTCCGGGAGCACACTCATCCATTTCTCTGTGTGTACATGGCTCTGTGTGCAATGGAAGCTAAAGAATGGCTTTCAGGAGTCAATTCTTTCCTTACAAAATTTTTTGAAGGCAGTATCTCTCTTGTTTTTTTGTTTGATGAATACTCCAGACTAGCTGGCCCATGACCTTCCGGGCAATTGTCATATGACTGCCCCCAATCTCCCTGTAGGAGTGCTGGGAATGAACACACACACACACACACACACACACACACACACACACACACACGCACACATGCACACGCTCACACACTCACATGCACACATGCACTTGTGAACAAATAAATAATAAATATACAATTAGAATTGTACACTCAATGTCTGATAATAAAAGAATAGCTATGTCGATTTATTTTCTCTAACAGGATGGCATGGGTCTAAGAACATTGTCTATCATGAGGAAATGTTAAAAGCATTCTACTGAAAGAAACTGGAGACAAACAACATTCCTGCTTGTTTTGCATTCCTGACACAAGCATGGAGGATCCTGCTTGGCTAGAGGGTATTTCCACTAGCATCTTGTTTTCTGTGTGTTTTCTTTAATGTAACTAAATTATTTTACCAAAGGAAATTAATTGATGATGGTAGGGTTTTCCCCCATTCACCAGAATGTCTTTTTGGAGAAGAGATATTTGTAATAGTAAGTGGTGCCCAGGGAGTCAGGTAGATGCTCCCTAGTCAGTCATTCAAGCCATTAAGCAATGGTTTGAGTGTGTCCTTAGAGGGATAGATTAATTGAGTCTTGGCTTAATGTGTAGATTGCTCCTGGATACCCAGCCCCTTCCTTTGTGTGCACAGTACAGCACTGCCCCATATCAACTCTGGTTCTAGCATAAATGTCATAGACCCCTACACTGTGGCCTACCTCAGTTACAATAAGAACAGTCTGTAACCATCAAATATAGTCACCTGTGGTAAAATCCAGTGGGCTCAGCATTGAAATCTGCCTAAGTGGTAGCAAGGTGGACACTGGGAAGCTCTAAATCAAGAGAGCCGACCCTCCTGCTTCCTCCCATGATCTTCCAGGCCCTCTGCTTAGGTGGTTTCATCTGAAAGACCCCAAACCACAACCAGAAATAGGGCACTGATGGCCAAGAGGTTGTCTAAGCTTCTCAGGCTTTCTGGGTGTGCTGTCTAATTCTGTCCCACTAGGGAGGTCTGGTGAGAGAGCTTCCCAAATGAATTCTATGCAAACTTGTGATGACTAACTTAGTGAATCGTGTCAAATTTTAAATTTTATTTTTATTTTATTTTTTATCAACTGCTGGATAATTGAAGGGGAGAAGATGCCCAATTGACATCCTGCCCCAGGCACCAGCCTGACTTGCCACAGTCGCGCCTCCCAAGACAGATGTCAAGAAAAAGTGTGGCTTCCCACAGAAGTGGTACCCCGCTCCCTGTCAAAACTTCGCAGCCCTCTCCTGCTGTCACACTTCGATCTTGTCTCTGCTCCATCAGCTCCCACTTCCAGTAGAAGGTAAACATCCCCAAATGCATAATGGATGACAAAAAAGTTTGAAAAGAAATGACCCTCTTATTCCCTTAGAGGTTCTCATTTGACACAGTGACACCTTGCTTATATATTTATCAAACAATCAAAATCTCAATTAACAGCACAATAAAGTAAACCAGACTATAATTTTTTCCCGTGTTTAACTATTTTTAGAGAAAAGTATCTATTTTTAGATAAGCAAATGAATAATGAACTGATCCAGTACAGCCCAACTGCAGACAAACTTGGCACTGTCAATCAGAGCCCTGTGCCTGTCTCTGTATCCCAGATAGGCCCCTCATGTTTACTGGCCATTCATTCACACAGTGGACTCAGCCCTGCCATGGTGTCAGGATCCCTGCTGCTTGCCAGAATTCATAAAAACACTATACTTCAAAGTTTGCCTTGAAATCTTTGACGTCAAAATCCCAAGTTTCTATAGGGCTCCATGAGAATGCTCACCAGGGTGCAACCTTAAGCTGAAGTAAAACAGGAGGTTCCAAAACCATAAATATAACAAATGTCTCTTCAGGATATGGGAGAGGGGTCTTATCATAAGTAGGTGACATGTAAAGTCATAATACCCTTCTTGAAACAACATCAGGGCAGGGGTGGTAATAGACAAACACACACAATGCAGTGTGAGGAAGCAGAGAGGCATCAAATAGTGCCACCATTAGGGAAACCACTATAAAGATTTCTCAACAAGCCATTGATTCAGCATCCCCACTCCTGTGTAATGCATATAAAGGAAATTAAATCAGTATGTCAAATAGATATCTATGCTTTTATGTTCATGGTTCAGGAAAGAGGATGAAGAATCTTGTCTTATCCATCAGTAGTTGAGCAGAAAAGAGAATATGGCTCTGTTACATATTTGATACTATGAAGCTCATACAAAGAAAATCTTGTTTATTTGCCACAAGGCTGTACCTGGAAAGTATTCTCTAGTTGAAGTGAACTGGACTCAGAAAAACAAACATTACATGATCACACTTGCACTGACTGTAAAAACCTCTGAACTCTCAGAGTAGAATATGGATATCAGGCATTATTAATATAGACAGAGGGGAAAGAGAGATGCTGGTTAAAGGAGCACAGTCTGAGGCTGGAAAAGGAAGAATGCTTTGGGATTCTGTCTCTCTCTAGTGGTAAGAGTAGAGTGTAGGAATGGCAGGGCCTTGGACTCCTTAGAAACCCCTGTGTGCATAGATGCTTCCCTGGGACCACCTACAGTGGTCCAGCCTGCATATGCCGATCCTGGGAAGGGGACTGGCCAGCCTGGACTACATGCCCCTTATTGCCATTTCTTGGAGGCTCTTCTAAAGGAATGACCATTTTGTAAAGGCGTTGTGTGCTTGAAAAGTTTATCTCAGAAAGTCCAGAGGGCCCTTACTGTCAGTGAACAGGTTGTCCACATCCAGGAAGCTCTCCGGCAAACACTGTGAAGCCCAGCATGCCTTGTGCACACTCATCCATGGTAAACATTTGCTCAGCAGCCATTTCTTCATTTGTGATGTAATTGCTCCAGGAAAACCAGTGTGCACACAGGATACCCGAACCTCATCCTCCACTGGGGGAGTTATTGAAGATTGAAGTTGTCAATATACATAAGAATTATTCTTCAAAACCTTCTGTATGTTCTTGTGGGAGTTTTTAAAGTCCATGATTCAGTGATTCTCAGCTTCAGTCCTGTTCACCAGAGTATGGGGCATGTGTGCTCCCTTAAAAATAAACCACTTAACTATCTCACTGTACATGAACCTATGTCACAGCAGGAGCCTCCCATACTGTCATCACTGAACTCCAAGAAGCAGGCTCACTAGCTGTGGAGTAGCCAAGAGCAGATGCCTTTTTAACATTGAGAATAGTCCTTTACTGATGGTGTCCCCTGAGAGAAAGTGAAACCTTAGGCAACCACTTGTTATGAGAGAATAATTCCAGAATACTCCATGAATTACCAGGCCCAACAGCAATGTAACCTTGATTTATAATAATTACTAATTCGAGGTCCCAGAATTCTAGCATTGATAACAACCTCCCATGATGTAGTTTATGTACTCTATGATGGGACTCAGGACCAGTGCTAGATTTACTCATTCATCTCACACCAAGAGTAAGGCCAGGAGGCAAAGAGGGTCCAGAGCTTGGGGAGGTATCTAGGCTCAATCATCTCCCTTAGCTATTCCCTCTGGCTGCTGTGTTAATAAAGGTCTCACTAGAGAGTTGTGTGAGCACCTGTTTTTGTAGAAGGAAGGCTTGATATAGGCATGCAGGATGCATTGCACAGTGGGTTCTGCATTGCCATATGTAGCAATGAGTACTGCCTTAGCCACTCATATGGATCTCTAATTGAAGAAACTGTGATCTTCACCTTAGGTGGCCACTGTAGTTGGAGTATGAAGTATCTTCTACAAGGCTCATGTGTAGATGGCTTCATCCCTAACTAGCGCACTCAGCCATTGAAAAGTTCATGGGAACGCTAGTCTAACTTCTGATCACAGCATTCTCTCTCCAACACCTTGAAGTCACTCAACTCAAAAAGTGTTTTGTTTTTTTCTGAAAATCAGTTACTTCCATCAAGAGCCACAATGAAGGCAGAGGTGGTTGTCTTGACATTCTAATTTTCTTCCTAGTGATTTAACAGACAGCATGATGAAAAGCAACTGGGAGAGGAAAGGGTTAACTTCACCTTATAATTCCACATCACTGGAATCATCTAAGTAAGTCAAGCGGGAATTTAAGGCAAGAACCTGGAGGCAGGGGCTAGAGTAGAAGTCATGGAGGAATACTGTTACTGGATTGCTCCCCAAGGCTTTTGTGCAACCTGCTTTCTTAAAGCACTCAGGATCATTTAAGTGCTCAGAGGAGGTATGTTCCACAGTGGGCTGAGCCTTCTCTTATTTACTGTCAATCAATAAATGACCCATAGAGAGTTACCCAGAGCCAATGGAGGTTTTTCCTCAACTAAAGTTCCCTCTTTCTAGATGACATTACCTCTGTCAAGTTGATTAAAAACAACAACAAAAGAAGAAAAGAAAAGGAAAGGAAAGGAAAGGAAAGGAAAGGAAAGAAAAAAACAAGATGACAGAACAAACAACTAGCACACTTAGGTTGACCAGGTTGTATCTCCATTCATTTCTTATTCCAGATCCCACTGTATATGACAGACTTTAAAATTCTGAATTAAAAATATAACTGTTACCTTCAGACCTGAGGAAGAATTCTGAGATTGTCATAGAAAGGTGGTCTTGTGCTTTACATCTTGTGCTTCACAAGCAGAGTCAACTTATTAAGTCAAAATATTTTCATCTACCTATGAGAGAATCAAATCTTGAAATTGAATATGGCTTTTCAATCTCTCATTAATACACAAGCAAAAGTTCTATTTTTGTATGTATTTGTGTTTGCTTGCATGTACGTATGTAGACCATGAGAGTGTTTGGTATTTTCAGAGATCAAAATAGGATGTTAGATACACTGATACTGGAATCACAAACAAGCATGCCATGCCATATGGATGATGGGAACTCAAATTAGGTCCTCTGCAAAATCAGCAAGTGCTTTCTTTCAACTTCTAAGCCTATTTTCCAACCTTCAAAAGTCATATCTTGATATTCAATAAATACAATGCAGAAAGTAGAGCCGTTCTCCCTATAGGCAGGACCAAAAGATCCTGTGGCACAGGCCTGATTCCCAGTTACTCAAGAGACTGAGATAGAAAAGAACAGATTCAAGACTAGCCAGGCTACAGAAGTATAAGAAGCAAGGGTGAACCTGCCTAGGCAACTTATTGAGACTCTGTCTCAAGATTAAATAAAAAAAAAAAAAAAAAAGAGGAGGGGGTCTGGGTATAACTTAAAAGGGCAATCTCTAATGCTGGAAACAGAAAAGACAAGCACTTCCTTCATCTGTCTATGTGCACCCACATAGGCAGCATCTGTATCTGGCCTCATCACAACTACCTCTTATCTTCAGAGGGAGATAAGTGATGGGAGAGAATAATAAAGAAATCCAGAGCTAGAGGAGTTGGGTCTGACCTACAGTCAGTCCCACCAAACATGACTTCAGACTTGTCCACATCCATCATTCTGCCTTAAACTGCTTAGATTCAACAGCTCAGGTGTGAATGAACCCCTTTACATCCCTCCAATATTACATCTGCACCTGTTCCTTCTAGATACCTACAGGGTCCCATATTGCCATGAGAGTATAGCCTATCTCATATCCATGTCTCAGCCATCCCCTGGTGACTAGGCCTCAGTGTCTCCTGCATCTCTTGAAAAGCCTCATTCTGGGGCTTTGCCTCTGTCCTCCATGGGTCCCCAGACTTGTCTGAGACTGTGAAATGCTTTCTATTCAGGTTCTCTGTGTGACAAACCCACCTTCAGTTAACGATGACTGTACTCCTTCATTTTTGACAGATTCATGTCTGTCCCCATTGATAATAGTTCTCAAGTATATCACTAAGAGCCTAACCAGGAGACAGAAGTCACACTTACGGGTTGGACAGAGAAGACTTGCTCTTTGTTGTGGGTAGAAGAGTAATCCCCACAGTACAAATGTGAGACTCCAGGTCCTTGGTATTTCTCAAAATGTGACCTTGTTTGGAAGTAAAGTCTTCATGCTATAATTAGTGAAGATGAAGGGAAGTTGGAAAAGGTGGACCATGGTCAGGCGTGACAAGTATGACCTGTCAGGGCAATCCTTACAAACCTGCAACCCCACCACTCAGGAGGCTAAAGCAGGAGCTATGGAGCTCAAGTTTAAGTTTGAGAAACATTGTGAGATTTTGTTTCAATTAAAAAAAAAGAAAATACTAAAAAGTACCATTAAAGATGAAAACAGAGATTGGGGTGTTATGACTACCAATTGGGGTGTTTAGATGCCATAAATCACCTAAAACTAGGGCAGACAGGCCCAGAGCAGAGTCCCAACCCTCACTCCGAACAGTTAAAATAATTCATCTAGCAGACACCTTGACTCAGAGTTTTCAGCCTCTAAACTGTGAGACAAACCAAATCTGTGGTTATCTGGTTGTAACCTCCCTGGAAGCAAAATCCAGTAAAGAAAAAATAGCACAAGAAAATTCAGTATTCTAATGAATGTAACAGCTTTCTAGAGCTATGAGTAGAGCCGCAGATACACACCATGAAAGGAAAGATACAGTTTGTGTGATTTCAGAGGCCATACACTGCTGTTTGGCTCCTTAAATACAGGCAGGACATTACAGCCCCAAACGCAGGTGAAGAGGTCAGCCAGAGCTCAGAGACCCTCCCTTAGTGACCTTCCAAGGTAGTGCCTCTCAATGACATCATTCTTCAAGCTAGGTCTCTCCTCCTAACGTTTCTAGAACCTTCTAAAACAGTATCACCAGCTAGTAACCATTGTGAACCTCTGGAGGGCACTTCATATTCATATCATAACAAAAATTGGAGGAAGAGATTTTTAAAAAGTGGTTTATGTGTAAGACACAGCTGCACCCTTCTGCTGAAGAGCCAAAGACATGAGGAAAATAAAGTGTTACCCAAGACTGGCTCTCGGACAGCAGTGCTGCTGAGTTGGTTCTGGGATCTCAGAAGAATAACAGACAGGATGATCTAACCTCAGAAGTGCTGGAAAACAGCAGATGGCTGCTGCCTGGTAAAGGCACTAGCTAGGTAAACTCAGCATAGTACAGAGGAAGTGAACCCTCATCCTCTCCTTGACTTGTAGGCTGCAACAGATAATCTATTGTAGCATTTTCTCTGTCCAATCACATTAGGACAATGGCAGGTCTGTGACTGGACAAGAATAGGGAGGCAGAGCTAGAAGTTTAGGAGTAAGGAGGTTGGAGGTCAGAGGAAAAGCAGGTGAAATCATCATGGAGGCAGGTGAACAGGAAGACGATCCAGACCCCATGTGGTTTTAAACAGCCACAGGTAGCTAAGGTTTTCACAAGGTTAGAATAATTGGGTTAAAGCATTACCTTTATCATTTGGCTCTGAAATTATTGTATTGGAATCTTATAAATTGTGATCTTATTGATATATAAACCTGATTGGATAATTAAGCCTTAAGAGTCATGTTTCTACTGGGTAACTAGGCGCTACATGACTGATTGTGGGGTGTGTGGGGTATTACATGTGAGGTAGATGATCTTGCTAATTGGGAGAAAATAGGAGGTACCCGCCAGTACATAGTGATGTAGCCGGCCAGTACCAGCATTAGAATGTGGTCCAGTGGGAAGGAGAACTTGTGGGGTAATCTTTTTAATGTTTCCCGCAACAGATACCTGTTTGCAGTCTGAAGAGAGAGGAGAGCCCTGTAGAGAACACACAGGACAATGGGAAGCTGAGTTTAAATGTAATAACTGGTGTCCGACCCAGTGCTTCTTGCCTTGCAGAATCATTAGGTGTCTCTGTGTGTGGCACTTAATGTCTAATTTAGACACTTAGATACTTAGACAAGTGATTTATTTTAGCTTCCCCCACAGCACACAATGCTGTTTCTTACACTGATTCTCCATGGGCTTAAGAGAATAAATAGATAAGGAAGAATTAAGGAAGAAGGAAGGAAGGAAGAATGGTGAGAAGGAGGGAGGGAATTGAGTATCAGGCCATCAGGAGATGACATCAGGCTTGGTGGCAGTCTGGGAGGAGCAGTGAAAGAACACCTGGCCTGTGTGACCCTCACTGTACATATGCCCCTGAGCCCAGTGTCAAGGTTCTAAGCCAGGGCTTATAACAAACCACATAACAACTGTAGAGATGATGTCACAGTCTTCTGCTTGTGAGATGATCAGTGGTCACTCCCCAACACTGTCACTGACAGATCAGCCATGCACCATGCATGTGCTGGCAGGAAGGCACAGCTACTGGAAGACAGGAGTGGGTTCACATTGCCTCTTTATACTGGAGTCGCTTTTTGGCCAAGCTTGAAGTACATCCATCTCCTCAGGGACTGTAGAACCAGACAAGTTCTTCTGGTGGTCATGGTGGCTGAAAGTTGCTCTTCTGTAAGAGGAAATGGTACTGATACAAAATGATAGCCTGAGGATTTCCATGCCAGAAATGGTATCGTGGTGGTACAGTAGACATATGTTACAAGGAAAAGATGAATGTGGCATCTGGCACCATCTGTAGAAGTCGACCTGCTTGTTCTGCATCCAGATGTCTATAGGAAAGGTCAATGAACACTTGATGAAAGTTAAAATTCATGACTCACATTCTAAGAAGATCCTAGTCAGTCATGTGGATGTCTACTGAAAGTCATGTGACATAGAAGATGGTTGGCAGACTGTAGGCCAAATGAAGGCATGGAGTATGGCTCTGAAATGGAAGAGACTTCAAAGAATCTCAGTAAGTACTGGGTACAGGGAGGGAAGGGATTTTGCCTACAATGGCTTCCCATTTAGTCCTGGATATATTGCTTCCTTTGAACCAACTTACTCTTGGAAATGCATCTTCCAGAGGGCAACAGTCCTTCTTCTTCTCTTTCTCTTTCTCTTTCTACACTTATCCTGCTGGACTCCTGGCCTCACAATCTTCTATGCGTTTAGGGAAATCTCTGTATGTACACACACCCCTGGCTACCCCCAAAGGAGAAGCAGGATGAGTGTAGAAAGAGAAAGAGAAGAAGGAGTGTTGATCTCTGTGAGATGCATTTCCAAGAACCACATGGCATTAGAAAATGAAGAATGAACTAGAGGAATCTAGCCAAGAACTCCAAACTGCAGAACCTCTCCAGAAAATGGCCTGGGATGACAGTTAAGTAAGAAAAAAGGCAATAACCTGATAGCTAAGGGTCTTAGGTCTTGCCTGTGTTTATCTGTAAGACCAGTCTTGGAAAATGCTGGTAGACCACAGATGTATCCTGGATTTCTCAGAAGTTCCCAGATGCCTACCAACCATTAAGAGACACTAGTTTCTTGGCCACTTCTGCTGGGCAGGTACCTGTAAAGTACAGAAAACAGATTTTTAACCCATCAACCTGTGAGGTCTGGCATGCATAACCCTTCATACCCTGACATGTGTTAGGAGTTCTACTTTTGAGGGTGTGTGTTTGTCAATAGATGTTGTAAGGGATGTCTAGCATGTCGACTTTTATCTACAGTGATATAAACATTTGAGGGATGATAGGAAATCCTATCAGTGTTTGGTCTAAATTTCAAACATTTTTGGAAGTGTCAAGCACAAAAATGCCATTTCGGTTTCCTATCCTTCCGTCCTGTGTGTATCATTCCCTCTGAGTCTCTGACTAGCAAGTCATCTGTGGGTTTGCTCAGATCTGAGAAATGTGGTATCATTGCTTAGCTATTATCTCAAGTCCTTTCCAGTTGTTACTGTCACTTGTTATTTGGAAGAGTATGTGAAGAAAATCCATAAATAAGCCTGAAAGTACATCCACACCATCCTGCTGGTTGGGAAGAAAGATGCTATTGTAGCCATAATTGAATGTGATTAAGTTTATATTATAACAAACCCACTATTGGTTATTAAAGCATCCATTTCAAAAAACATGGCTATGGTGAAACTCAGAAATTAATGAGAATTTAATAATTCTTATCAATCTACATGACAAAACTGACCACGCCTGAACTTAAAGCATTCTGTGAACAGATCATCCAAAAACATGACATCTGTGTGGTCTCAATTTTTCTTTTCTCTTCATCAGGGTAGCAAGCCTTTTCAACAAGACACACACCCCCTATCCATTCATACATGCTCCTGATGAAGCTCCTATCTACCACTGGCAATCAGAAATGAGAAGGTTTTTCAAACCAAGACAACAGAAGTCCAGGTGGGTCAGCTTCCAGAGCAGCCACAAGAAGATTCCAGCAGACCAGCTAGTCCCTAACTGGAGTCTTTGCACTAGACTCACTGAGTTGAATGTGTCTGCAAACAGGTTATCCTTGGAGCCTCCCACAGAGGACAGCAGCTGAGCATTATTTGCTCACACATTTGGAAGAAAGGAAATTGTGTGAGGTTAGAGCATGAAGGCTCAGGTTAAAGTCTGTACTTGGGTAGCTTTAATTTCCATAGTTTGATACCCATATAACCAAAGGACTTTTCACCATCAGGAGAGGGGAGGGTGGAAAAGCACCCTGGAGCCTGGCATGGAAAACTCAGGGGGGAGTTCCTGATGCAAGCATGACTTCATAATAAATGCAGATGACAAGCGAATCCTCTCACAGGCTTGCAGGGGTTAGGGTGTGCCACTAAATACATGAAATGCTTATAGCATAAACTAGATACACATGCAAAAATGTCAGAGGACATTAACTCACAAAGGGCCCCATGTATACACCAGAAGAGAACCAACCTTCGTATTGATGGGATGTCTTGGCTATCCATCACCCACATACCTGGATCAATCTGTGTTTGAGCAGTTCAAGAACAGCCACAGACTCTGAGAGCTAAAGATCAGCCCTTAAATGCCAGCAAGATACCAGGGATCTGCTGGGTACTTGGCAAATGAAGCAGTCTACCTTTTAAACAAATAATTCATTAGGTAATTAAATTCAAGCAAGATTACGCTAATTAAATATACACTGCTGTTGAATCATAATTTCCTTGTGTCTCAGTTAAAGATGCCCATTTTTTTATGAGAGAGAGAGAGAGAGAGAGAGAGAGAGAGAGAGAGAGAGAGAGAGAGAAAGAGAAATTGAGCTTAAACTAAGTTCTCCATGGGTGGAAGAATAGATTTACATGTTCTTCATTTCCAGAGGAAAAGACAAGGGGTGGGGCTCCTATCTAGAAACTTCAGAGGATGTTCTCAGCTATACTCGGTGTAGGGTTAGTGGAACAGCATCCCTATTCACCAGCTTCTCCAACACATCCTGCAGTAACCATCCCCACCCATCCTTAAAAATCAGCTGCAACTGGTGTGTCCTTTGTCCCAAAAGGAAAGGCCACCCTAGATGTTGCTGGCCCAATGGATGATCACAGCCCTGGGGGAAAATTAGAAGTCTCTTTGTCTTCAGACCTGTGCTCTGGCTGCCTCCCTCTAATGACATTCTGAGCTTCTGCTGGCATCCTCATCCTCCCTAGCGCTCACAGGGCTCAGAAGTCCCACTGGCTTTGATCTGCGATCTCAGCTGCCAGGAGCTGACAGTCCTCTGCGTGGCAGTCCGGGTTTCATTTGTCAGACATGCGTTTGCTAGCTTAGGGGAGCAGGAAGCAACACCTGTACTGCAAGAATTTACATGGCCTTGCTCTGGGATGGGATTGATTTGGGACGGGTGAAATACAAACACAAACTAATTAAAAACTGCATAATGGAGCCCTACAGGAACACGGCGGAAAAACAAATAAATACAAGCGCAGCTGGCACTACGATTGCGCTTCTGCCCCTGGGCGACCGTCGGGTGACATCAAATTATAAGCCCTGAAAACCTTCATTCACACCGTCGCTGTTGATAGTATTGGAGACATAATGGGAGTGATCTGGTTAATTAAGGGGAAATTTATAAAATATTTACGTGTGTGCACACACATGCAATCTCCATCCTGCGATTCCGAGGATACCGATATCTTGTTTCTCTAGACTGACCCACTGAGATACACTCCGCAGTCCTTAGTCCCCTGTGATTTTCAGGCCCGCACCTGCCTCAACTGAAAAGCTCAGTTCTCTAGCAAACCCTCAGCACAGACCTGCCCGCTGGGCTTAGACCTAGCTAGCGGTGATTCCTGCCACGCAGGGATTCCTCCTCATGTGTCCATGAGTCCTTTCTTTTCAGCGTTTCCTTCAAGGTTTTCACGGAGTCACTGGTGCAGGCTTGGCCATTTATTTCTCAGGACCCTCCTGCCACAGTCTCCGCAGCAGCTCTCAACCTATCTGGGAACTACTCACTGTGTGCCACAGCTATGTGAGACTCATGTGTGCAGTTATCAAAATCTCCAGTTCCTCTTAGGAGCCCTGGCTTGGTGCAGACCCGGCGTAGGGGGCCCTGGACCACGGGGATGCCAAAGCGAGGGTTAAGGTTGCAGCTACAAGCTCTCTTGCGGTTCTCAGCTTTTGATACGCTGGGGACCAATAGATACTTGCCAGAGGGTGGCAGAGGGCTGGGCTGTAATCTGACCCTACTGGAGAAAGCTGCAAAGTCCTAAATGTACTTAACAAGAGATGTAAATCAGGAGCACAAGTCCGGTGGAAAATCCCTGTGGCTTTGACCTGGTTAGCCCAGACGTGGTGCTGCTGTCCCCATCCTAGAAACCTATTCCTTGTATTTGCATCCCAGGCTTTTCTGCTCTGATAACGAAGCTACCACCTGGAAATCCCTAAAATAAACTTGGGATCCTGATAGTGCCCCCACAGCATGCTCTGGCAATCAGTGTGTGGGTAGGTGATTTTTGAAGAAACAAGATTGTAACCTAGGGTGTTACTAGCTTGATTGATATCAATCTTAACTAAATAAATCCCATCCCCGGGAGAAGGACAGTGAGAGGAAGCAGAGACTACTCACCAACTATAAGACCCTCGGAAGGCAGCACTAAAACCCAGCTTCTCTCACGTAGAAAAATGTCCCTAAAGAACAAGCTTCCGTCATACCTTAAGATCCCCTTAAAAACCAGCTTGATTCTGGGCTACACCTTAGGAGTCCCCACCCTACCTCCCTCTTCCCCAGTGCCCATCTTTTCTCCCCCCATGTTCCACAGAAGTTGACCTCTGCCTCAAAAGGATGGAGCCCAAGTCCAGTTGACCTGCCAGAGAGTCCCACTCCTTTACTTTATGCTTGTTTTCACAGCTCCATGGCTATCAGACCTGACCAGGAAGTCCAGTAGGCACAGGCTTGGCCCACCTTGTACAGATTCCTAGATCTGAATTTCTACTGCTTGCTTCGCCTTGACAGCCACAGGGTTGACTCTTAGAAAATACTCTTTTCAGAGCCTTTCACCATCCCCATCGACTCATGGAAGGCTGCTTGTGTGTGTGTGTGTGGGGGGGGGGATCCATGGGTTCTGGTGCTGTGGGTAAGCAAACTCCATGACCTTCACAGAGGACTCCCTATTCTGTGTTGCTCCACCCTCTGTCCAAAACACGTAATGAAGTGCCCCACCCAACAACGTTGTAAACACAAGACCTCTATAGAGTTTCCAGATAGACCTGGAACCCTTCTAGCATATTACAGATGCCATCAATATCTTGGCCCCAATTTTCCACTGTATGTTAAATATTGGGCAAAGGAGCGGCTCAGCAGCTAGAGACAGGAGTTTCCAGTTCTGCTAGGGCATCCCCACCAGCTGGAGATCTGTGGGAGATTTGTGACTCTTCTTGTGTTCCCTACATTGCTCTTTACACCTCCCAGTTGCTCCCCACTGTTAGAGGTTCAAGTTTCAGGGTGAGGAGCCAGAAAGAAAGAGGACCCATAGTCTCTGCTAGCACTTTCCAGAATTGGCTTTAAGCACAAGTGTCCTTCTTGTATCCCTGGTCTGTGGCAAAGAGCAGTCAACTTGCCCACACCTCCCCAATTGAGTCCCACACCCTTGCTGCCATCCAGTCCTCCAGGGAAGTTACCAAAACTGCCCAGCTGGATCCTCTGCAATTATCTTGCAGTTTCCATTCATTTCTTGTCTTTGGTGCAGGTGACCTACATAGAGGGAGAAGTAACAACGCGGGAGCGGGACCGGACTGTGAATGTGAAGACAGACAGACAAAGCACCCCCATTTCCTTCCCAAACCCCTTCCAAAGAAGTATAATAGACCTAAGGCAGGAGGCCAACACCTGCAACTCAAGCAGGCAGTTGTGGGAGTAATGGCAAGCTGGTGACCCCTCTGCCACTGCATACTGGCAGGGAGATGTATTTGGACGGACTTCCCACCTCCTTCTCTGAGGTAACAGCTCAGGGCTTATCTCTCCTGCATTTACCTGTCATCTGAAGTGAATCCTGGGTTCACTGAGCCAGAACAATGGTCAGACCCCGTCCTTCACTAGAACTTTTCTGCAGTGATTTGTTTGTTTGGGGGATGTAAGATAGGGTCCCAAGATTGTGGTTACAAGATGAGGGGGGAGCTGGGAACCAGGCAGAGGTCACAATTAGGAGCTTCATAAGCTAGAACCCTGGTGGTTCCCTGGGGGTACCCTCCACACTAAATTCAAGCAGGAAAGCAGGTCCTGAGGTCCTTAGGGGTGTTGGGGGCATGAAGTATACAGGCTCGGATGGAAGAAACAGCCTGATTAAGTAAGAAGACCTGAACCAGAGCAGAGAAAATGAAAATTACCTGATTTCCCCAACAGTAATTAGTAACTACTTTTACCAGCTGCATTGTGGCTAATTACAGGCAAGGTTTAGTGTCTTATTTCAAGACCTATAATGACCTGGAGTCTCATTTCAAGACCTATAATGCCTGGAGTCTCAAACTCCTGATGTTTCAGGAGTTTGAGACTCCAGGCAAGCAAGTGGGCTTTAACTGGTGTCCAGGGTCCCGATGGCCCCAGGACAGCAGCATTCCAGTATGCATGTTGAGGCTCTCTGTCAAGCCTGCCCTTGTACCGCTTAATTCTCTGAGGCTGAAATTAGACCCTGGAGGTGAAGCTCCACCAGGATGATGTGATGTGACACACTCAAGCCTATGTCAAGCCTAGGCAGCAGTAAGAAACGTGGCACTAGGAGTTTCTGGACGTTTTGGTTCTGTACTTCCAATACCAATCTAGGGAACCCACCCAGTGCAGAAGCATCTTTCTGGGCTCAGCTCTGCTGCATGAGAGAGGAAGGTGCATCCCAAGTCTGCCCCGAGAACAGAGCAGCCAGGTCCCTGGCCCAGGTCCCATAACTGCTGCTAGAGCTTTCAAATTGCCTAGTTTTCATTCTCCCAGCGTCTGAGATAGGAACTGGGCAGAGGAGTGGGGGTGGGGGTGGGGGATTCAAGGCCAGGGGACTGGCGGCTGTCCGGTCGGGACTGGCTAGTTGCAGAGCCGCCTCAGGTACCTGAGTTCCACACATACTGGCTGTCCACATCTGCACACCTAGTGGACAAACGCGGGCGCCCAGGCCGTGTAGGCTTCTCCAAAGCTGGAAGAAGGTGGTAGATGGCTATAGGCAAGATTCGCCAGTCCTTTTACCTTGTGAAGGTCCCTCCCCTCCTACACTTCTTTCCCCCTCCCTCTAGGATCTCTCCTCCTCCGCTAGGCAGCGACTTTTCAGCTGGCTTGCCCATTTTCAAAGTTTTTATATTTGGAGAAGCTGACAGGGAGAGCGCGGCCACATCTCGATTCTCCAAGTGCAAGGGGCCCGGCAATTTCCACAGGAGCGGTTGATACCAAGTGGGGCCAGGGAGACGACGCACCCTGTATCCGAGTTATCTAGCCACGCGTTGAATTATCCGAACGAACACTTCAGCCAAAGAAGTCCCACGGAGGTGCTGTAGTGCCAGCCACAGAGGAGAGGCTGTTCGTTATAGACTGTCCCCTGGCCCCAGGCCTCTTTCCCTGCCACCCCAGCTGTAGAAACGCAATCCCCGAGTTGCTTTTGTTAAAAAGGGGGTGGGGGAACAGATCTTGGATGCAAAACCGGGTGTCAGACAGCTGTAAACCGGTGTCGACAGGTTGTCAAAAGCCGCGGGGGCTGCTTGGGAAGGAGCCTGCGGCCTCCGGACCCACACCAGCAAACGGGCCGCGCGCGCCCACCGGAGGAGGAGGTGGCCCGGCGGGCGCGGGGCACCACGTGCTCGCCGTGAGGGGCGGGAGCGGCCAGCGAGGGCGGGCTGGAGGCAGGGAGGGGGCGGGAGGGGAGCCAGGGGCGGGGCCTGTGCTCAAGGGGATGCCAATCAAAGCATCAACTTCAAATTGTGTCTGAGAGCCCCGCCGCCGAGCGGAGGGCGGCCGCCGCAGTCGGCGCGCGATCTCAGAGCCGGGCGCAGCCGGGAGCCGGGCGCCGCCAGCGAGTACTGGGTCGAGGAAGAGCGAGCGGCCCCCGCCCCCGGGCCGGCCGGAGCGCGCCCGGCCCGCGGCCCGCAGCCCCCGAGCCGCGCCTCCTGCGATCGCCAGCCAGTCTCCTTGCCCGTGCAGTTAGTGTTGCCCTCTGCCACCACCGAGCCCGCGGACATGTCCTTCCCTCAGCTGGGCTACCCGCAATACCTAAGCGCCGCGGGCCCGGGCGCCTACGGTGGAGAGCGCCCTGGGGTGCTGGCTGCGGCGGCGGCGGCTGCTGCCGCCGCCTCGTCGGGCCGGCCGGGGACTGCGGAGTTGGGAGCGGGCGCTGGAGCGGCCGCGGTCACCTCGGTGCTGGGCATGTACGCCGCAGCGGGACCGTACGCGGGCGCACCCAACTACAGCGCCTTCCTGCCCTACGCCGCGGACCTCAGCCTCTTCTCGCAGATGGTGAGTGCTCCCGCCTCCCGCGCGTCCTCCCGACCCGCACCCACGGGAGATCTCGGTGCCTGGGGACAGCGGGAGCGGCTGGTCGAAACAGAGAAACAGAGGTTCCGCAGGCAGTGTCTGGGAAAGGAGCGAGAAAGGAGCGGAGGTGATCTGGTGGCGGGGACCTCGTTCCCTGGGGACTTGGGAGTGCCCAGAGGCCCAGCCAGTGACCACTGCGGTCTTGGGAGGTTGGAGATCGGAGCGGGAAAGAGGGTTGCGCGCTAGTGGAGAGAAGCCTCGAGAGCAGGCCTGTGACCGCGACAGGCGCGGGAGGTCCTGGCAAAACCGCCAGGCGCCTCCAGTGCGACAGGGCAGGCCCGCCGGGCCCCCGCAGCCAGGGCCGCTTTACTAACACTGCCCTGGCCTGGCGGCTGGCCTCGCCTGAGCGCTGCAAGAGCTTTCCTTTGGGCCCAGAGGACCTTCCTTCTCTCTCTTTGGCAGAGCAGCGATAGTTGCCCTCGACTTTGCCAAAAGGAACCGGTTAAACCTAGCGGAGTCGGTTAAAAAATATCCCAACAAACAATAGACATCCGCAGAGCAGAGAGATCTCTTAGTGGAGTGTGTAGGGACCATAGGAATCAGGGTTAAGAAATACTAAGTTGACATAAATTCTGGCTTCCGAAACGATGTTTGCCTCTACTTTCGTAAGTTGCCCAACTTTTCTTTTCATTTGAGCCGAAAGAAAAGCACTTTTCTTTCCGTGTTACATAAGGGAGAGTTAAAGGAACAGTGTCCCAAGGCTTAAAATAAATGGTGCTCTCCCATCTCCTGTCCCAGTGGGTGTCCGATGGGTGTGTGTGTTTAAATTTAATTCTCCACAGGAGTATTGGCCGGTCTGTCCTTCCGAACGATCAATTTTCCTTGGTTTGACTGAAAGGTCGGGCTGCTTAAACTTGAGGCCGCTAGCAAATTGCGAGGCAGGCGCGGGGGTTTTGGGAGGCAGCCCCCTGCTGCCCTGCTATCTTCTGGATAGAGCGATTTCCAAGAACTCTGAATTATCTAGTCTCTGGTAAAATAGACCAGACCAGACCAGACCCTCTAAAAGGGTGGCCTCCAACTGTGCAGGAGCAAAGCGGCTAGCGCGATTTTCCGAACTTTTCTTGTAGTTTAGAAAGAAAGTCTATTTCTTAGTGGTCCGGCCAGTCAGTTGCCTTTCGGATGCTTCCCAACCAGGAAGATCAGCCCCCATTTTGTTCAGGCAGCCAGTATGCCCCGGGAGCGATGAGAGATTTACAAGGTGCCCTTTCAAAAACAATTCCCAGCTGAGACGAGACTGAGTTTCTCCTTTACGATTACAACTAAAATAATTTTGAAAAACGAAATGTACAGTTTACACTGGCGAAGTACAAACGAATTTGGACCACAGAAGCCTCTTAGGCGCGGCCTTGATCACTAAACTAATTAGTCAAAGAAATAAGCTTTTAGTAACTTTTTTAGGGTTTCGACTTCTTTTTTGCTAACCTCGTAACTGAATCCCTTTTGAAATGGAAGATGGAGGGTGATTTATTTATTATGTTTGCGAGTATTTTTTAACTAAAAATTTGAATACAGATGTGAGCCATTTGGGAATCCTGGCTGTGTGCTTGTGGGGGAGGGGTCTGCTCCCATTGTGGCGGGGTAGGGAAGGCCCACGGGAGGGTTTTGTTGTCGTTTAATTTTGTTTTCTCTTTAAACTAAAGGGAAAATAAAATTCGTCCCCTAAGGTGTTTGTGTTACCTCCAGGTCTCCTACCGGGTTCTTGGAAAGTAAGCCTAAATCCAAACCCTCAGCTGAGGCCTAGCTTTCCAACCTTTTATGATCCCGTATTTGGAACCCAAAAGATAAAATTGTGAGTGAATGTCTGTCTGGGCAATTTATGGTAATAATGAGGCCTAATGAGGCTGTTAGAAAGATAAAATGTTATTTACCAAAAAACCTGATGGGATAATTTGACTTGCTGTGTTTTACTACTGATGATAAAAAGAATATTGATTGCAAATAAATCATGGCCTCTAAATGCCTGCAAACAGTTTCTGTTTGCTCGGCTGCAGATCAAAGTCAAACTTAAGAGATAAAGTAACCAAGAAGAGGCCCAGGAAACTGAACCGGTTCCCCTGAGCTGCAGCCTGTGGCTCCAGGGCTTGACGTTAATATTTTACCGGATAAGCTCTCCTTTTTTATTTAAAAAAAAAAAAAAAAATGTGTTTTGTCATTGTTACCTAGGATGGCCAGGATTAAATTTTAAATTACCTGTCACCACTACAGACCTCTACGTGTGAGTGAGCCATTATATGCAGATTAATTTGGGAGGCAAAAGAAGGGCTCTGTTTTCATTTTAAATTGGTGGTGAATTTAGACTGAAGTGTGCCCTGGATGGTTTATTTTGATTGAGTCCTTCAGGGTGGGAAGGAGGGGCCTTGAATTCTGAGTGCTTCACTCTGGAGAAACTGTTTCATCAGCCTACATAAAAGGTTTCCCCCTCCAGCTAGTGTAAGCTGAACTTGAAAATCTGAATTTCGCGAAGGGGTGGTGTTGGGGACCAAGGGTTCTGGGAAGACTCGGGAAGGGGGAGGGGCAGGGCTTGTGCTGAGTTCTAAAAATCCAGGGCTTCTAGAAGTTTTTCTAGAGTGAACAACAGTTTTTTAAAAAATCTGTTTAGTGGAGATCCAGCGCCTACCAGTTTAAGACTACCAGTCCAGCTGCCTTGACTCTCCAAGTAGTGGTGTGTGTGTGTGTGTGTGTGTGTGTGTGTGTGTGTGTGTGCTCGCGCTTGCATGTGTGTTCCTTTTCTGAGCCTGGTGAATCAAGTGCCCCCAGGGTCCACAGCAGCACGGGTCTTCCTTTCCTAGCTCCTGAAACTCATCTTTCCCCATCTCTTTTCTCTCTCCACTTCCTTTCTCTCTTCTCTCTTGCTCTGCGGTTGCTTCAGGGCTCTCAGTATGAACTCAAGGACAACCCCGGGGTGCACCCAGCTACCTTCGCAGCCCACACAACGCCTGCTTATTATCCCTATGGCCAGTTCCAATACGGGGATCCCGGACGGCCCAAGAACGCCACGCGCGAGAGCACCAGTACGCTGAAAGCCTGGCTCAACGAACACCGCAAGAACCCGTACCCCACCAAAGGAGAAAAGATTATGCTGGCCATTATCACCAAGATGACCCTCACACAGGTCTCCACCTGGTTCGCCAATGCGCGTCGGCGCCTCAAGAAGGAGAACAAGGTGACCTGGGGGGCGCGCAGCAAGGACCAGGAAGACGGCGCCCTCTTTGGCAGCGACACCGAGGGCGACCCCGAGAAGGCCGAGGACGACGAGGAGATCGACCTGGAGAGCATTGACATCGATCAGATCGACGAGCGTGATGGCGACCAGAGCAACGAAGACGAAGAGGACAAGGCGGAGGCTCCTAGGGCGCGCGTAGCCCCTCCCGCCTCAGCTCGGGACCAGAGCTCCCCGTTGTCGGCCGCCGAGACACTCAAGTCCCAAGATTCGCCCTTGGGCCTGGCTAAAGAGGTCTCAGAGCCGGGCAGCACCCGCCTGCTGAGTCCTGGCGCCGCGGCGGTCGGCCTGCAGGGCGCACCGCACAGCAAGCCCAAGATCTGGTCGCTGGCTGAGACAGCCACTAGCCCCGACGGTGCGCCTAAGGCGTCTCCACCACCACCTTCCAGCCACACCAGCGCACACGGGCCGCCCAGCGGCTCTCCCCTGCAACACCCGGCCTTTCTACCCAGCCACGGACTGTACACCTGCCACATAGGCAAGTTTTCCAACTGGACCAACGGCGCGTTCCTAGCACAGGGCTCGCTGCTGAATATGCGATCTTTCCTGGGCGTCAGCGCGCCACACACAGCACCTCACGGCCCACACCTGACCGCACCTCCACCTCCGCAGCCGCCGGTCCAGGTTGCCACCGGGGTGCTCCATGGTGAGAAAGCCTCCGCGCGTAGCAGTCCTGCACTTCCAGGTACCGAGTCAAAAAGGTCGCACCTACTTATTTGGTCCCGGACTTACAGAGACCTAGAGATGAGTGAGTGATAGTAGTGGTGGGTAGGGGAGACAATATAGTAGCTAGGCCTAGGTCTCTCCGAGGCACTGAGCTGTATCCAAGGGCTTCTTCCACGGAGGTATAGGGACAGACATTGATCACAGGAAATTTACCTGAGCATTATCAAGGATTCTGGGCATAGAGACCCTTCCAGCCTGAGCACCCCACTACCTAACCCTTGTCTTAACCTTGCAAATCTCTTTCCTCGCAGAGAGAGACCTAGTCGCCAGGCCGGATTCGCCTCCACAGCAGCTAAAGTCGCCCTTCCAGCCGGTGCGCGACAAGTGAGTGCTTTTTGCTTTTGCCCTGGGGCGGGATGGAAGTGGCGGTGAGGGTCCTGCAGACCTAATTGGGGAGCGCACCACTCGCCTAGTTAGCTCCAGTTCTCTGGAGCAGGGAGCCTGATGGGAGGCGGTCTAGCTCCAGCCCAGGTTCTGCCGGAAGAAGCTGGGGCACGCTGGCCTCAGGATCTGTTTACTCATTGCTGGTGTCTTCTTGCTGTGTTTCTCGTACAGCTCGCTGGCCCCGCAGGAGGGAACGCCTCGGATCCTCGCAGCCCTCCCATCTGCCTGATTGGGGGGGGGGGGGGGTCTTTTACTTTTGCGGGGGGAGGGGAGTGGGAGGGGTTGGGGGGAGGAGACAAGGGGAGAATTAAGACAAATATTTGAGACTTGTGTAAAGGACAAACGTGACGGCAGCGTCAGCGATTCTCACACATCGCTCTCTGCAGAAAGGGGCTCATTCTGCCTAAGCGCTTGGGGAGGGGGGGAGTAAGGCTCAGCCTGCCGCTCGGGTTGCTTATCCGATTCGGTAAATGCCCCCCACTCCGTGTTTGTGTCTTCTTTGTTTCTTTTTCCCCCCTTTCTGTATATAGCGTGATTTCAGATTGTAAATAGCGCGTCAGCGAACTTGTTTAAATCATATATTTTTGTCTAATAAACTAAATGAAACGATGTCCACGCGGCTGCAGCTGTTTGTCCCTGTGCTTCTGCGTTTGGGGGGGAGGCGAGTGATGTATGCGATCTTGAAACCCTGGGCACAGTCCAGGGGGCTGTGGTTTCTCCAGAGACTCCTTTGGGAGAAGGGTCTTGGAACAGTGTTTCCACCGAGCTAACCACTGTGCCAGGCGCGCAGTCTTCCCGTGGTGGTAGTGGTTGAATTTGTTCGTTTTGCTCCTAGGCCACCTTCTTGTTGGCAGTTTAAATCTTTTCCACGCTTAAACAAGCGTTTATCTGGAGCAGCCTTTCTCAGTACGTAAATGCGTTCAATTTTAGGCAGTTTACAAAAACGATGTTTTAAAGTGGATCAAAATGGGGGAAAATGAAGAGAATTTTCAATCACACTCCCAAAGGGAAACTTCGGGCTCGAAATCAATTACTCACTAGTTGTGTGAGCGGTGCGTTTTAGAGGAGGGTCGTTTTCTAGTCAGAGCGTGGACGTAATGGAGGATGAAATATTGCTCGCAATGTGTTTAGTTACTTGTTTAAGTGTAAAGAGGGGAAAACGGAAAGTTCTTTTTTTAATATTCTCATATAGACAAGCGACTTGGGGTGCGGTTCTGGGTTCCGGGGGTTCCCTGGGCATGTGACTAAGATTCAGTGGCTTCGGAGAAAAAGTGCACTCTGGGGTGGGGAGTGAGTAGAGATTGTAGTGGAAAGGTTGCCAAGGGCGCTTCTTTAAACCCGGGTAGGACGATCTGCGACCATGCGTGCAACAGCTGAAGCCCGGGCTGGAGGAGGCTGGGAAGGACTGGAGAAACAATGCAATGCGGGAAGGAGATGGATCCGGACGTGCAGGCTGCAAGCAGTTTTGAAAACCACGAGTTAGGATTTCCACCACTCCTACTTTGTATCTCTACCAACCAGTCGGGTGCGCACTCTGCTGTAGAACTGAAGGCTATGCCAAACCTGAGCCAGGACTTTTAGTACTCTGATGGCTGCGTGATTGCGATTCATGACGACTGTGCAAGCAAATAGTAAAACGTCCTAAGACCATGTAAACTGTGGTGAAAACAGGCTAAGTGGGGACAGCCAAACTTAGGTAGTCCCTCCCCAGTTTAGGCTCAGCTCTTCCCAGCTGCCAGGAAACTTGCTTTCTCCCCGGGCTGCTCAGAAGACTCAAGTGTGTGTGTGACTCAAGTGTGTGTGTGTGTGTGTGTGTGTGTGTGTGCTCGCGCGTGCGCGCGCACCTGCCCGCGCACCCAGGGGAAGATCATGTGTCTTTGACCATCTTGCTTGCATCAAGGACCACCGGGCACCCCATGAACTGCCAGTGCAAAAATCCCTCTCCTCCTCATTTCTTCCCACTCTTGTCCGCAGGTTGGGTGAGGATTGGGGTTTCTGAACCTCCAGACTGGAGAGAGAGAGAGGTTCACAGCTGCTGCCAAGGCAAGAAACTATACGTGGGATCACGAGTCAGTGCATAGTGCGTCCCATGTTGATGGAGCAGCTGAGGAGCAGGGCAGTCCAGCCAGGTAGACTTGGGTCCCATAGACTCTCTCTGCTAAGCGGGTGGGAGCTCCAAGGTCTGAATGGACATGCTCCAGGCGCCCTCTATGGTCCGAAAGCAGAATGGGACCTTGACCCCTGCTGGTGGTATTTCTGGGACTCCATGAAACTCTGGGAGAGTTGGGCCTTGGGACTCCCTAGGCAAAAGCATGGATTTGTAGTGACAAGGTTTAGTGCTTGTTCCTGGGATCCATCATGTGAGTGAGTATGTGTGTGGTGTGTGTCTGGGGGTCTGCCAGGCCACTGGCATTTGGAGGCAAAAGTGGGCCCTGGATTGTAAGCTGTGCTTTCTATGACTCTGATGGAGTTTGCTAATTCAAAAGTACCCTTTTACAATATCCTTGCTGAAGTTGCATGGAGCCTCATGTCTCTGGACCCTCATCCCAAGAGGTTCTGGAGTTGGTTCTCTGATGAAACTGCAGCTCCAAAGAAACCTAACCAACCACACCTTGTGTCTGGAATGAGGAATGGGATAGCCAGGCACACTGGCATGCTACTCAGATGTTCAAAATGTGCTGGGAGATTTGTTCTGGTTGACTGTGGGAAGCTGCAGCTGATCTGGTGGACTCCTTCAGCTCGGGCAGGTAAGGTTTCCTTTTCGTGTCTCTGAATCTAGTCATTGCCAGAATACCTCCCCTCTATCTCCTTTTGTCTCTTGCAAAATATATTTGAGGTGCTCTGCTGGCATGTGCAGTCATTGAACTAGCGTGTGCCTCACCGACAGAATCCCAGTAGTATAGGAGCTTAGTAGTCTACAAGGTGGGACTGAGCAGCCTGTGTCTTTCTCCTGAGACTCAGCCATCACAGTACACAGGTCGGATCTCAGTCAGAATTGCTTTTCTTCAGTGAAAAGCTAAAAAATGAATTTTTAATCAAGCCCCAAAGCATTGTTTTGCATCATTTGTTTACATCTTCCTCTAAGCTGCTACACATGTACAAATATATTGTTGTGTCACGATGGGCACTGGGTACTGGGGAACTTAATCTTTTGAAAACAAAACCAAACCAAACAATATATTCTCAGAGAACGTAGAGATACCAATATCTACCATGAAAGCCACAAATGTTCCTTGGGAAATTTTTGCCTGTGCAGGACACTTCTACCACACCTTGTCCCAGGCATCATCCCCAGTGTGGGGACAACTCTGAGGTAGGAAGTGGGGAGCTGGGTGTGGGCATGGGACTCCCCATAGAATGATGGTCTCTGCATAGAATATCCACCCTCCCTGTGAGAAAGACATTCAGTGACCTGCCCAGGCTCTCTACCACAGAGCTTCTTCGGAAGGGTGAGAAACGACTCTAGTCTAGGGCCCCATGCTTCAGTACCCAGCCCACCTCCTGTGGGGTGAGCATCACCCCCCTTGGCTGACCTGATGGAACTTTTGCAGTCACCCTGCTCCCGTCCATCCCTCTTTCCTTGATCCATTATATAAAAGCACATTTATCTCCCTGCAATATGGAGAATTCATATTCATATCTCCATTATAGTGGTCTGACACTGATTAATGTAATATGGGTCTTGGCTCAGAAGGGCGCCACTGATGAATCATGCCCTGCTGAGTTCCAGTTGTCCTTTGGTTCAGGCTTAGGCAGAGAATGAGGAAGGAGAGAGAAAAAGAGGGAGGACAGGGCCAGACACAGACCAAGGGGTGCCTTGGATCTGGTTTCTAGTCCATCTCTCAAATCCTCCAAACCTCAGCTAAGTGGGAGCTCAGTGATGTCCCTGATCAGATTCTCCCCTCTCCTGTGAGTACAGAGAACGCAGATGTGCTTCCATCTTATAAAGGGTGTTTTCTACCAGAGGGGTGAGCCTTCCAAGGCAGACATGGGGGTTTGTTGACACTGGCTTGGGAGTTTGGAGGAGTACAGAACAGGAAATGTGTCCCCAAACTGACTGGTCATTTGCCAATACTTACAGCCAATGGAAATTCTGAAAATAGGCAAGGAAGCAGAGGCCAGAGAGGATCACTTGTTGAGTGAGGTGATGAGAGGGAGCAGGGTTTAGGATAGGAGGACACCCATGTGTTTGGAGGACACCAGCCACAGGGATTTGCACAGCCCGACCAATTTCTAGGCATCTCTGACCTCATTTACAGGATGGAGCACTGTAGGAGGAGTCATCCAGGCTCTAAGATCCCCTAAGTTAGACAGGGAGGCTTTAGGGTACAAGATTCTAAGTGTGATGATCAGTGAGGTAGAATGGGGGATGCAAAGCTCAGCAACAAAGCTGTGGGGAGGACATGTGGACTGAATTGACCATAATGTTGGAATCCAGGGTAGGAGCTAGGAGACAGAGGATCTGAAGTCTGGCCCATGCCCTGAGAATGGTGGTAGAGCTTGCCAAGTCTGAGGGATTCTTTCATAGCTTCTAGGTAGGTTAGCTGGTGAGGTGCCCAGAATGAGAGTGTCTCAGCTCAAAGGCTACTTGGAGCTGCAGCCCAAGGAACTGTCCTGGGTTGAAGCTCTTCGGGGGCATTCAGTTGCACGGTCTCCATTACAGTCTCTTTAGTGATCCCAGGAGCAGTTTACTGCCGCCAAGCATTGCACTCTCCAGTGTGTCCCCAAGGAGCAAGCCTGCTCTAATTATGGCTTCAGAGCTGGAGCTAAAAGGCCTCCAAAGGTCACCACATGGGGGCTGCTGGAGGCCTTTGTATCTTGGGAAAGTGGGACCTGCTCACATCGCTCAGGGGAAGTGGTCCTTCCAGCCAGCCCAGCTAGGATCCCACACTCTGGTGGCCTACTGGAAGCAGGTTCAAATGGATAATTTCTGTAGCTACGGTCTTTATACCAAAGCAGTGGTAAACTGTGTACTTTTAACATTTCTTTTTGTTGGAGAGAGGAGCTCTGAGAGTCACTCTTCCACTATGGCAGAGGGCTGTGTGTAGCCTAAAATCCTAAGGTTGTCTGAAGTGGGGCAGCAGAGAGGAGAGTCTGGAACATGAGCCAAATTAGCTGGCCAGTGCATGCATTTTCTGAATCTGGTCCTGCCTGCCACAAGGGACACAAAGTGTAGGACCCTCCCTTCACAGGGCTCTAGAGTATTTGTATGACACTTGGTGTGGGAAGTCACTGTGCTGGCTGCTACTGTCAGCCTGTGAAGAAAGAGCTCTCACTGTCCTCTAGGCAGGAAGATGTCCTTGAACAGGTTCTGAGGACCAGCTTTTTCTTTAAGCCACTGCTGGTTTTGTGAAAACTCCTGGGCTATTTCTGATTTCCTTATCCATTCTTTGGCTTCTTGACTGTATTGGTTGCACAAGGAGATGCTAAGGTTGGGCTGCACAGAGGACAGAGATGAGATAAACTACTGAATCCATGACCTAAGGCCACCCTTTTCCCTCACCCTGACCAGGAAGCTTCTGGACCCACAACCAGAGACCAGCCCTGGATTGTGGACTGCAGCTTAAAGTACCCAAACGGAGGGCTTTTATTTTGAACCTGTACTCCAAATTCGTCTTTTGATTTGCTCTCCTGGAATAGGCGAGAAAGCAGCCTGACTTCTTCTCTAGTTATTTTTCAGTTGAGGAGACAGCTCTTTGTTGCAGTAGGTCGGAAGATGGGAAGA
>JADRCD010204963.1:0-66491 GCA_019843815.1 Montemys delectorum | reverse complement strand
TCTTCTTCTTCTTCTTCTTCTTCTTCTCCTTCTCCTCCTTCTCCTCCTCCTCCTCTTCCTTCTCCTCCTTTTTCTTTGTCTTGTTGTCTTCCTCTTTTTCCTCTTTCCCTTCTTGCTCTTCCTTCCTCTTCCTCCTCCTCCTCCTCTTCCTCCTCCTCCTCCTCCTCCTCCTCCTCCTCCTTCTTCTTCTTCTTCTTCATAGTTAACACAGAAACATGTGATCGCAGTTTCCACCTTTGTATTGGTCCATCCAGCTGCATGAGGCCTCAGAAATCCCCTCTAATCCCACATAGCTGCCTGTGGGTTCTCTCTTAATATCCTCTGCCACAGGGAGAAGTTATCTAGCCTGTGCTCCCTTTTAGGCACTTTCCCAAGCACTGAGAAATTCAAGAGAAGAAAAGATTTAGTTTATGAAACAAGGGAATTTTGATAAATTCTGTCTGCATAATGAAAGTAGGGTGTAGATATCTCAGTTTTTAAAAAATACTTGTCACACAAGCCTGAGAACTGAATTTGGATTGATGATACCTACATAAAAGACAACTGTGTCAGCACAAACCTATAACCTCAGCTCAGGCAAGGCAGACACAGGAGGATCTCTGAAGTTTGCTGACCAAATCCTATGTACTTGATTCTATAACTGGTGCCTTCTGCGTTCATTTTTTACAGCTATTATGACGAGAGATCATAATATGCCTGCCCAGCACTTACATCAAATTGCACTCATAGATTTATTTGTATTTCTTTATTGAATGCCTTTCTTTTATGTTAGCCAGAAAGCTATGCAAGAGTAAGAAAGGTGCCCATGTCATGATCCTGAGTAACACCAAGGTCCATGCACTGCCCAACCCAGTCATGATGATATTGCTAAATGTGAGTCTGTGAAAAGTGACTTATGAACTCACTCTTTCTAGTGGAAATGCACCTTTTTCAGCCTCAGGATTTCAAATCTAATTACTGGGGACTGAGAATTAAACATTTAATCATGCAGAATTACTTTGTTAGGAGACAATCATAATGTGGTGATTAATGAAGGCTACCAACTTTACATGCTTCAAAGCTTCATTTTCAATCAATTAAAAGTCTAATTCGTTTTCTGAATGTTGGCGATCACTGTGTACATAGTCAGTGGCATATCAATTGACATCATATTTCTATCCACTACTACAGCCTTTCCAGGCTGATGGAGAACTACTAAATGTTCTGGAGACCAGTGGAATATCCAGAAACTCACATTACCTCTATGACCCTCACATTACCTAGGCCAATCTAATTATTTATTTAATTCTGGTCACTCCTTAGAAAGTTTAGATTGCTTCCCCCAGACTGTGGAGGCCAGCTGTCTCAGAACCCTGAAAGTCTCCTGTCTCTTATTTACCAAAGTTTAACCACAGATAAGCAGTTCACATCAAGATGGCCTCAGTTAGGTAGACAAGAGAAAGAAGCAATGCCTTGGGGGCTGTTAGTGAACCTATCAGGCCCCACCTAGTAATTCAGAATAAAATTAAAGTTGTTGGAGGTGGCAATTGCTCCTTAGTAAGTAACCCATAATAGCTGTTAGTTAATACCTGACAAGCCAGTTAGCATCAAAATGGTAACAAGTGGAATTGACTTATTGGATGTTGTTCTTGACAATACTAACTTTTCCAAGAGGGCTTCTAATGGGAGAGCTTTCAAATATTCAGGGATGTATCCCCAGTAACAATACTAGGTTTTTTTGTTTTGTTTTGTTTTGTTTTTTTGTTTTTGTTTTCTTTTTGAGAAAAGCTTACCTATGTGAAGCTTGCAGCTATAGGACAATCCTAGCCCATAGAGTCTCATTCTGCAATCTGTAGAGTTCTATCCTGCTCTTCTCACTGCTAACTGCACTTGTCTTCTGCTTCCAATGCCTTTCTCTAAGACAAAGCTTCCTGCCCTCACCATCCTAAGAGCTGATGATCAGAGTCTGTGAAATTCGAGTTGTATGGCAGTTCCTCTGACTTAAATCATTCCCTCTGGGAAGAATCGAGAGGCTCCTGAGACTCAGTAGGTAAGCGGGGCGGGGGGGGGGGGAGTCACAAGTTTCAGAAAATAGAAACTTGCACAGCTTTGGAAAGTCACTCTCCCCAACTTGCAGCCCCAGCTTTACATAGGTATTGACAGTTTCTAGGGAGGAGACTGACCAGCCAAGCTGCAAAGGGGGATAGATCACTGCAAAGAGACCTGCCTCCTTGTCTCCACTGTATTGCCTTTCTCTTAATGATACTGATCCAACACATCTTTACATAGTTTAGCAATTACCTGCTGCTCTCTGTCCCACTTTGTGTCCCTTCTTTCTATACCTTTAAGAGTATTTTTCTCACTTTTGTGAATAGTATTGCTCTAACTCGGATTCATCTTGCCTCATTATGAGTTGAAATAACTCTTAGAGTTAAAACTCTTGTTTGATTTGATTTTCTAAAATAAATCTTCCTATTACTATTTTGAAACTCAAATATATATACATATATACGTATATATATTTCTTATCAGTTCTCCCTGATACAAATTCTGTCATTTTTCTAATGATGTGGTGATTTGAATATGCTTGGCCCATGGGAAGTGGCACTATTAGGAGATGTGACATTGTTTGAATAGGTGTGAATTTGTTGGAAGAAGTGAGTTACTGTGTAGGTGGGCTTTGAGGGCTTCTAGTGCTCAAGGTCCATGCTGTATAGAAGAGACTCCCCTGGTTGCCTGCAGAGGACAGTCTTCTCCTGGCTGCCTTTATATCAAGATGTAGAACTTCTGACTCCTCCAGCATCATGCCTGCCTGGATTGACTGCATGCTTCCAATCTTGATATTAAATGAACTGAACCTCTGAACCTGTAAGCCAGTCCAAATTAAATGTTTTCCTTTATAAGAGTTGCCTGGATCCTGCATTGTGTCTTTCCACTGCAATAAAACCCAAACTGAAACAGATGGTAGCTTGTCTCATCTGATTACCATATTTTTATCTGTGAATTCATTTCTGTTTTTATTTATCTTACTGGGAATACTGATAAACTTTCTAGACTGAAGAATGTTCATTCCATTAAGGAAACTTCTAAACATTTATGTAGATTAGTATGTTCCCTTTAATAATCACTATGTTTTCTTTTACAAGACGTCTTTGCTTCCCACATAGCTCTCATCATATGCTCATACCTCCTTCTTTGACTGTTCCTTTCATTTACTTCCCTTAGCTCTATCTTCCAGCTCATTAAATCTCTCTCCAGCTATGTTTAGTCTAGTGTTTATTTCATCCTTTGGGGATTTTAATTTCAAATTCATTTCAAAAAATTTTTCTTATTCTTAAAAAGTTCTGTTTCATTGTTTTCTAGTTCCTCAATTTTTATCATAATGTTTTCCAGCTTTAATGAAATAATTCCCTTCCTTTAGTCATTGAATCATTTAACAAGCTTTAAGATATTTTAGGTCATTAAAAAGTTAAACAATTATTATGTGTAGTTTATCTGGTGAAAATAAATTATTCTAAAGAACATTGGGATCACATGTCTATTCCTTCTTTTTTCTTCCTTCCTTCCTTTCCTTCTTCTCTTCTTTCTTCTTCTTTTTTCTAAAGAATAATTTATTTATTTTATGTATGAGTACACTGAAGCTGTCTTCAGACACACAGGAAGAGGGTACCAGATGCCATTACCAATAGCTATGAGCCACCATGTTGTTGTTGGGAATTGAACTCATGACCTCTGGAAGAGCAGTCAGTGCTCTTAACTGCTGAGCCATCTCTCCAATCCCACAAGCTTGTTCTTAATGTGAATTATTGTCATCTGGGCCCAGCACTGGATCATGTCTTAGTTTCATTCTCTGGTTCTTCTCTTGAGTCACTATAAGTTCCATCTTAATTCTCAAAATTAAACCTCTAAGCAAACAGAACCCCAGCCTCTGCTCTTTCTTTGACTCAATTGCATTTTCTTAATAAAGCTTACCCAATATCTATTGTTGAATAGGTACCCAATTTGGTTGCCTTTCTTGGGGATACAATACAGTTATTGTACTTGTTTAGAATGTTTGGGCTACATCTTTTGAATGTCACTACTTGGAAATTGACAGGAAAGATTATATAGGATCTAAGACTACAGCAGTTGGCCTGGGGAGATGGCTTAGTAGTTAAAACACTTGTCCCACAAGCAAAAGGACCAGATTTTGAATCCCCAGAAGTCAGATAAACACCAGGTAGGTGGATGGGTCTCCTATAATTCAAGCCACAGAAGATGGAGACATTGAATACAAGCTGGCTCAGGAGACTACCCATATAGACAAACTTTGGGTTTGATTGAATATTCCTGTTCCATTGAACAAGGTACAATCACAATTATGGATAGTTCTGGATATCAGTCTGAGGCTTCCACATTCACACACATACACACACACACACACACACACACACACACACACATACCATCAACATGTATCAGCATACATGTATGCATATGCATATACAAACACCCCATATATACATGCCATGGTTTAGACAGTTACAATAGACATAAAACTATTACCCATTGGCAGAAGAAGCAGCCAGAAACGTAGACATAGGCTGGAGAACCTAAGACATAGTCTGGGTGGAGTTTTAGTCCTCAACATTTGCTTTGTTTGACTTCCTAGTGAGAATTCTGTCCCATTTCCATCCCCTAAATACAACACATGTATACAGTCTCACCTGTCATGTCTGTCACATTATGTGTTAGTTGGTAGCATCTGATGAGAGCACAGATGTGCTAATGCTCGAGGGAGGAAAACTCACAGGGAAACATGCTGTACAAACCCAGCGAATGTCTCGTTATCCACATGACCCTTTGGGGGATGTTTGCAGAGTGAGTGGTGGATGAGATGACAGAGTCAGTAAAAGTGATTCCACCAGAAGGATCTGAGACAGGAGCTGATGTTGGCTTGCCATGGGGTATTGCTTGATGCTGCAGCCAGTACTACCAATACTATTATACCAATACAGCCAGCATTCCTCAGAGCCAGGAATTTCAGGAAATGCTAGTCCCTAATGGTCCTTAGTGATCTGCTGCTACAGGCAGTCTGAGTTTGCTGCCAGACAGAGGTAGGTTGTACAAACACTTAGGAGTCTGGGGTGACACTTTGAGGAGAACCTGACTTATGCCTGGAAATCTCAGTAGTCAGCCTATGTACAAGATTTCAGAAGTATGCATGTGAGTCTCTATGTGTGTGAGCCTGTGTGTATGTGTGTGTATTTCTGTGTGTGTAAGAGTCTATGTGTGTGTGTGAATCTGTGTGTCTGTGTATTTGTTTGTATGTATCTGTGTGTGTGTTTGTGTGTGTGTCTGTGTGTATCTGTGTGTGTGTTTGAGTCTCTATGTCTATGTGTGCATATGACTTTGTGTCTGTCTGTGTGCAGCTCTGTGTGTATGTGTCTGTATGTATATCTATATCTGCACATCTGTGTTATCTGTGTGTATAAGTCTCTCTGTGTGTCTGTATATCTGTGTCTATGTGTGTGTGTGTGCATGTGTGTGAGTCTCTGTGTGTGTCTGTGTGTATCTGTGTGTGTCTGTATGTCTGTATATGTATCTGTGTATGTGAGTCTCTGTGTGTGTGTATGTGTGAGTCTCTCTGCATGTATCTCTGTGTGGATGTGTGTGTGGGTGTGTCTTTTCCCTGTATGCACTCATGTGTGAGAGGCAAAGATCAACATGAAGGACCTTCCTCCCTCTGTCCTTGTTTACCTTATTATCTGATGCAAAGTCTCCCTGGACAAAGCTAGCTGGCCAGAAAGCCACAGGAGGCTCCTGTCTCCATTCCCCAGAACTGAGACTATGGGTGCTCACCACTGTTCTCAGCACGGTGGTCCAGTCCACTGAGCCATGCTTGGACAGCAGCACTTTACAGCACTTCACAGATGAGTCAGCTCCCTCATCTGTGTGGCTTTTCTTTATCTTTCAAACCATGAGCACTCCCACATGAAAATAATTTTTGGAAAATAGGTCTCAGTTGTTTACTTTTCCCTAGTAGTCTGCCTTATATCTTTTGCTTTTAAAAATTCCTGCTCTGCTTCTAGAACTATGTGATTGTCTAAAATGTTGCAAAACTAAATATTACAGAAACCTCTGAACCTACAACAAGATCAGTAAACATAACACTGCAGACAAACAAAAACCCCACCTAATTGTTGCTTGTTTTTATTATATGTGCACGGTTATGGCATGTATGGATATGTATGGAATGGTATGTATTCCTGTATATATGTATTTGGGGACACATGTGTGTCACAACATGTCAGAGGTCAGCCATTGCTTCTCATCTTATACCTTATGAGACAAGATCTCATTTTTGCATGCCACTGCTCATGCATGACTAGCTGACCTTCAAGTTTCAAAGGTTCTCCTCTCACAATCTCATCACAACTGTAAAAGCATATCTATGATTATAGACACACCTGTGCCTGGCTTTGTGTGTGCTCTGGAAATTCAAACCCAGGCCCCATACTTGAAGGTCAGGCACTTTACCCACTGAGCCATGTTCCCAGGCTCCTGTTTACTTTTGTTATTGTTCTATCTCTTCACTGTGACCAGGGCTGAGTGGGTAGCCCTACCATTTAGCACAATGTCTGATACAGAAGTACAGTGGGCATTCATGGAATGAACCATACCACAACACAAAGGGAAACAGGCACCTTAACAAAAAATGAGTTTGAAAAAAGAATCATGAACATGTTTCTAGGCTTTAAATTTCTTAACAGAGAGGTTTTAGAATATCCTAGAGAGGTAAGCCAGAGAAAGAGACACACAAAGATCTCCAGCCTCAGTAAACCTGGATCCTTGCACTCGATCAGGGTAAATACTGTGGATCTAACATTTGGGGCCTTTGGAAAATGTTATGAAATTGGATTTGGTCTTCTCCAGAGTCTCTTCCAGCTGTCAAAATAACTCATCTTAAATATAAAATCCCTTCTTACTGATATGGTTAGGAATCTCTCTTCTACCCAAGCATATTTTCTAATACCTGGAAGATAGAGAAATAGCTGCCAGGAAGGCATTCAAGTTTATTTTGTCATGGTATACTTGATCATAAAATTACAAGTGAACTTGTAGCTTTCAGGGGAGAATGAAGTAACATGGGGAAATAAAAAACGGAGAGAAAGCTCACACTGACCATCCCCCAGAGGAAATTTTTTCCAAATATTTGAAATGGGATCCACTGTGGCTCTAGAAGCTTCTAGTGTGTGTGTGACACTTTGCCTTCCAGGTATGCTGCAGAACTGGAAAATCTGGCTTAGCTAGAAATGTATAGAATAGAATCCCACCCCAACCCCCACCTGAACCCCACACCCAATTCCCCAGCCTGAACACTAATCTTAACCCGGAGCCCCATCACACTCCTAACTCCCAACTCCTACCTCATCAACATACAAGCATCACCTGCAAACCCCCAACCCCCAACCCCAACCCCAGTCCCAACTTCACCCCAAATCCCAATTCCAACTCTCCACTTTCCCACCCAGACCCAAACTCCACCCCTACCCAAACTCTACTCCCAACTCAACCTCTATCCCTAACCTCATTTCCCACCCCAAACCCACCCCAAACTTACACCAACCCCACAAGCTCACCTCCATCCCAACCCCAACCCCACCTTCAACCCAGCCTTAGGCTGTTAGAGAACAAACAGCTGTTTCTGTCCAGGAAGCAAGCCTAGAGGAAAAGGCCAGACATGAGGGCTTGGTGGGTAGAGAGGGGGATGTTCCCTACACAGGTGGTCTGTCCTGACTCTGATCTTCCAAAGGCATTCAAAGCCTTATTTATAATAGCCAGAAACTGGAAACAACCCAGGAGGAATAGATAGAGAAAAGCTGGTACATTTACCCAGTAGATTACTACTCAGATATTAAAAATTACTTCAAGAAATTTGCAGGCAAATAGATAGAACTAGAAAATATCATCTTGAGTGAGGTAACCAAGTAAGAAAAGATCACACATGGTATGCACTCACTGATAAGTGGATATTAGCCCAAAAGCTCAGAATACCCATAGAACATATGAACTTCAAGAAGAAAGAAGACCAAAGTGTTATGCTTCAGTCCTACTTAGAAGGGGAAACAAAATAATCACAGGAGGTAGAAGAAAGAGGAGATCTGGGAAGGAGATAGGAGGAGGAGGAGAGAAAAGGGGGGTAGGATCAGGTGTGGGAGGAGATGGGGTGGGGGAGTACAGAGGGTCAGGAAATTGAAAGGAGGTGTGCAGCAGTGGGGGATGGGGAGCTCAGAGTAGCTACTAGAAAGTCTCAGATGCCAGAAAAGCAAGAGGTTCCCAGGACCCTAGAGGGATGACATTAGCTGAAATACCCAACAAAGGGGAGAGAGAACCTGTAGAGACCATATCCAGTGGATAGGCATGGCCTCCAGTTGAGGGATGGGGCTACTCACCCATCTAAAATACTTTAACCCAGAATTGTTTCTGTCTAAAGAAAATACAGGGACATCAATGGGAGGAGAGGCCCTTGGCCCTGTGAAGGTTCTTTGGCCCAGTGTAGGGGAATGCAAGGGCCAGGAAGTGGGAGAGGGTGTGGTGATGAGCAGAGGGAGTAGGGAGGAAACAGGGGTTTGTTTTAGTTTTAGTTTTTATTTTATTTAATTTTAATTTTATTTTATTTGGGGGGAACCTAGGAAAGGAGATATTGTATGACATGTAAATAAAGAAAACATCTAATAAAAATAAACAAACAAACAAACAAATAAATAAATGCAGGGACAAAGAGTAGAGCAGAGACTGAAAGAAAGGCCATTCAGAGACTGCCCCACCTAGATCCATCCCATCTTCAGACACCAAACCCAGACACTATTGCTGATGCCGAAAAGCAGTTGCTGAGAGGAGCCTGGTATAGCTGTCTCCTGAGAGGCTCTGCCAACACCTGACCAATACAGATGGGGATGCTTGCAGCCAACCATTGCACTGAGCAAAGGAGCCTGAGGGAAGAGTTAGGGAAAGGACTGAAGGAGCTGAAGGGGATTGCAACCTCATAGGAAGAACAACAATATCAACTAACTGGACCCACCAAAACGCCCAGGGACTAAACCACCAAACAAAGAGTACACATGGAAGGACCTGTGGCTCCAGCTACGTATGTAGCAGAGGAGGGTCTTGTCATGCGCCAATGGAAGGAAAGGTCCTTGGTCCTATGAAGGCTTGACAGATGCTCCAGTGTAGGGAAATCGAGAGCGGGTAGGTGGGAGTGGGTGGGTGGGTGGAGGAATACCCTCATAGAAGTAGAGGGAGAGAGGGTGTGATAGGGTGTTTCTGGGAGGGAGGAAAACCAGGAAAGGGGATAACATTTGAAATGTAAATAAAGAAAATATCCAATTAAAAAAATGAATGAAGTTATGCCATTTGTAGAAAGATTGATGAAACCAGGGGTTATCATATTCACTGAAATAAGGCTAATTCAGAAATACAAACAATGCATGCTCTTTTTCTTATATGTAGAACCTAGGCTTTAGATAGATATGAATCCACAGTATGTAATTACATGTAACATGAAGTAGAGGAGTCAGTTTGGGAAGAAGGCTATAGCTGCATAGAAAACAGAATAGGAAAAGACACTGAGCTGGATATGGACAACACTCACAACCACACTTGACTGACAACTTCATGAGGAAACACATCTTGTAGTACAGTGACTACAACCTAATACTGTAATTACCGTATTACGATATATATATGGGGGCTGAGTCAACCATGCCTGATGAGATCCTTCTCTGTGCTCTTCATGTATTCGGTCTGACCATTTCTCACAAAGCAGTAGAACCTGTGCCAGGCCTCCTCAGCCACAGCTTGCAGGGGCACATAGGCATGGAGGCACATAGGCACACACAGCCACGCCAAATAGAAACCTTTAAAAAGAAGTTTTGCAAGCTGAAATGCCAAGTGTTGTCACGTAATTTATTTATATTCTAAAATACGCAGCATGCAACATCCATAGGACAGAAGCCCTTCCAACCTTATACCACCATGCCCTGATGGAGACAGGGAATTCTTAAATGATACGGCAATGGAAACAGAAAAAGCCACTCAATAATCCACCACACGCCTTGGGAAAGGTGATGCTTACTCTGAGATGGGTCAAGCCCAGCTAACCTGAGGTCACTAAAGCAGTGGTGGTGGTAAGGAGCATCCTCATCTTGGAAACTGAGGAAGGGACTGGATGAGGGGAAGAAGCCTGTCCATCTAGCTTTTGCCTCTATGTGTATCACCCCTAGAAATCCACTCTGTTGCTGGCCCAGAAACATTTCAGAGAGGTGAGCAACCCAACCTCTTTCTGGACTACTCTAGGAGCATCCTTGAGGTCTGGTAGTGGGCCACCAGAAGCCTGGAGTCACAGGGTGTGTTCTGTGCTCTGGCATGGTTCTTCCATCTTTGAAAACCAAGGAGTCTTTCTTGGAAAGTAAAATCTGGTTTTGGAACTTGTTCTCTACAACTTAAAGGTCACACAGACTCCCTGAATCACATCATTGGCTCATTAAAAGTTCCTGGCTGAGAGCAGAGGCTCCTGGGAAAAGTCACTTGCTACCACTATAACTTCAGTTGTGGGACACAGGACCTCTCCCCAAATCCCAGCAATCGACTCTGTGAACCGCTGACTACAGATACTGTTTTGTAAGTGCCTGAAATTTCAAGAGTCCTGATTTCAATCTCTATCACTTCAAAAACTTACTTGTAGAGTCATCTCTTCACATGGGGTGGGAAGCAGGTTTCTGGACCCCAAGGATACCAATAAATCACAAGTCCTCAGTATAAACTAACATGTTTATAAATAACCCATATAACCACATCACCATATACTTTTTGTTTGGGGTGGGGGGAGTATGGTCTCACCATGTAGCACTGGCTAGCTAAGAACTCACTGAGACCAGGCTAGCCTTGAGTTTACAAAGCTCCAACAGCTTCTGCCTCCTGAGTGCTGAGATTAAAGGTGAACACCACCACATCCATCTACCCATATTTTCAGTCTTCCCTAAAATGCTTATAATATTAAATGCTGTGTGAATCCCATGGCCATCCATGCTGTTCTAGATTGTTTAAACTAAGGACAATAAGCATCTGTAGTCTGATTGATAATGACACATTCTTTTTTCTGGGTGTTTTTCCACCTTCAACTGGCTGCATCTACTGAAGCAGAAATCAAGGCTCTGGAAAACAGGCTGTGTTTCACCATGGGTGAAAAGAGTCAAATATAGATAGTTTCAATATAAAATGGTAACATGAATATTATAATAGACTGTTGACATGCAAAAAGACCCTTGAATGTTTCTAAAGTGTACGTATCACTTGAGGGTAGAATTTCTCCCAGAAAGTCCAATAAAGTGCAGGGAATGAAAATGAATTTGCCTTTGTGGACCTTGTGGTGATCTTACAGGTAGAACAAATGTTTGTAATGCCAGTTTAATAACTTCCATATCTGTAAACTCTAAACCTAGTCTTATGGTAGAAACAAGTCTAGGGCTAGGCTAAAACCTGCTATTGCGGGACTTGAAAAGGAGAACAGTTGAGAGAAAAAAATAGGAGAAGGCAGAAAGGGAATAAGAAATGAGTTTTCCTGGAAGGCATGAGTCCACATGTCTCTCCACCCCAGACAGGATGCAGAGAGAACCAGAGGAATGATGGCACCCACGTCTATCTTAGTGAACCGGTAGATTTATTGGATTACTTACTGGATCGTGAACGACTCAGGAAGGCTTCCTCATCAAAAAGCACGTCCCGGCATCAATGATGACAGGCAGAAGCTGTAACCCTGAAGCTCCCTCCCCAAACCTGCAGGAAGTTTCACCAGTCTCCCGTCCCTATCAACTGTTATTACTTATATACCCTTGGAGGAGGGGCCTTTCAAACCTCATAACATTCCCAACCTTGTAAATTTTGCTTACTTCCAGAGTCTTAACTGCCCTCCTCTGTACTGGCTTGTCTTACACATACCAACTAGAGTTATCTGAAAGGAGGGAAACTCAGTTGAGAAGGTGCTGCCATAAAGTCCAGCTGTAAGTCATTTTCTTAATTAGTGCTTGATGAGGAAGGGGCAATGGTGCCATCCCTGGGCTGGTAGTGCTGGGCTCTATAAGAAAGCAGGCTGAACAAACCAGTAAGCAGCACTCCTCCTTGGCCTCTGCATCACCTCCTGCCTCCAGGTTCCTGCCCTCTTTGAGTTCCTGTCCTAACATCTCTGAATGATGAACCGTGCTGTGGAAGTGTAAGCCAAATAAACCCTTTCCCACCTCACCCCCAAGTGCTTCTTAGAGTTTATGAATGGGCAGGCTCCTCACTCACCCTGCTTATAGCCCAGCCCATCTATCGGAACTGTTATTATGTGACCTTACCTAATTTCTCTTGGATGTGGGGATCTAGAAGCCACATCCTCCCTGGTGGAACTGCTCATATGCTCAGGCTTGGCCTCTGAGCTTCATCAGAGTACCACAGAAAAAAATGTCTTTATGTCAAGGCAGATAGACAGACAGACAGACAGACAGACAGACGACAGTTTCCATCTTCTCTCAATTCTTTACATCTCTTAAGACAAGAGCCTGACAGTGGCTCTCAGCCTCACATGGAAGCACAGAGAGGCTTCAGGCTCAATGATACTTTTTGTGGAGGATCCTGGGTCTCTCCTTTCTCCAGAATCTCATGTCTGCTTACAATTGCACCTACAAATGTCTTCTCTTATCAAGGTAATCATACTTTCAACTTTCAGTAATGTATCTCCCACAGGCAAGCAATGTTTACACTGACTAGAATTTAATAAATGGCCTTCTCTTATTTTACATAGTGCCCATGGCAGACAACTTTATGTGCTAGACCTGTCAGAGTGTGGAACCTACTTAATCTGTTTTTAAAATTTAGAAATTTCAATTCTCAGATCAGCTCTCCATTCTTTCTTTGGTTTTGTTATCCAACAAATACTTAGTTTCCTTCTGTACATTTTTCATGCAGGACACTCCCTATACACACATACGCACATATGTACACAGACATACACAGACACTCAAGGCCTCAGCCATGGTGCTGCAGCCCAGCTCACATGAATTTCCAAGGACAAGCTCTCAGCTGTATGCCCTGCAAGCAGAAAGCCTCACTCATTCACCAGGGGACACTTGCTTAAGGCAAATTTCAATTTTATATATCAGAAAAAAAAAAAAAACCTCAATACTTGTTCACTTCAGAACCAAGGGCCTATTGGGGAGTGTGGGAATTAAATGACTAATTTCTATATGTTGAGGAGGATTAGCGACTCTTCTGGAGTATTCAGTTCTGAGAAATTCCAACTCCTCACCTTACGTTAGCACAGTGTGTTTGCATTTTGTTTTGCTTTCTTGGCTTTCATTTTATTTAAAAAACAAAAACAAACAAACAAACAAACAAACAAAAACCACATGGTTTCTCTGATCCAAGGAGAAGCTAAGTGGCTTACCCTACTGATAAAATCAGGCTTAAATATAACTCTTTAATCTTTTCATTTGCAAATATTACAGATAACCATTGATAAACACAGGCTCCGTGTTCTTGTTCCCATTAAAAAAATGAGCATATTGTATTGTAATCCAGCTTATTTGCCATGATCACGTTTTCCCATACCCAGGCGATCCGGCCTCAGTCATCAGAGCTAGCAAGGCAGCAGGCGTTATAGGTCAATCTTGCATGGTACTTCTCTGAGCATCTTAACTCTCTAGGTCTTGCTTTTTGAAAACTACAAAATAAAGTTAACAATACACTCAGCTCAAGAATTGCAGAGTTTTTTATTTATCATTGTACAGTACCTAAATTATTTCTTACAATAAAAGTAAAACAAAGCAAAACAGAAAACATTAGCTTCCTGTGTCCTTGCAGAGACCCAGTATGTTCTAGGTGTTGAGTACTCTGCCTAACTAGTGACGAGAGAGTGATCCAGTCTCCAGCTGACCATAGGAAGCCAGATCCCCAGGCCTTGACTCAGATCTTGTTAAGTGAACAAAATTAATTTCAATCAATACCATTCAAATAAACCAACAAGCTCTTTGCAACACCCTGTGCCTTGTAAGAAGAACCAATTGTATAAAAGAAAGTATTTCATGCAGAAATCTTAAGGATGGAAATAACAGAAGGTAGGATGAACCAGATCTTCTTTCACACATCAAATATGCTACTGTTTTTATAGGATTCGGATCAGTAAGTAGATGATTCTCAAAGAATAGTTGAAAGGGGACCTATGGGTCCTGGTTTTCTTTCTAGTTGTTGCGATAAAATAGCCTGACAACAGGCAACCCAGGGGAGAGAGGTTTATCTTAGCTGGGAGTGCTGTACTTCTCATAGAAGAGAAGTCAAGGCAACAGGAACTTAAAATGCAATTGATATTTGCCAGGCACAGTCCACAACTCTCCTCACCCACCCAGCTCCAGTCACCACCTTGTCAGCCTTCCCCTCGCCCTCAGTTCCACCGGGCCTGTACATACACCGCTCCCTCCAGTTGAACCCTTTCTCCCCGTGTACCCTGGCAGGCCTGACAGGTTCCTACTTTACCCCAAGGACCAATTGTACAGATAAAGCTTTCCCTGCAGAGGGCCTGTCAGACAGCCTGAAGCCTGCCATGCATGCATCCTCCAGACATCAGTGATACACACTGACAGGATGGTGGAAAGAAGCTCCCGGGGAAAGAGGGCCATTTTACTAATTACAGCAACCCTTGGCCCACTGATCTGAGCACCAGTCCAGAATGTCTGCAGAAAGTCTCCATCTTGCAGGTTATGCAAGCTGTAGCTTGTAGTTTTCTGAAAGCTTCTGTCCCATCTTCTTCAACCTACAGGCAAACTCACAGCCGAGAAAGAAGGCATGGTCGCCAGCTTCAAGGAAATACAAGGAAATTTGACAATCATTTCAAAAAGATGCACCCCAACATGTATGTGCACACATGTGTACATATGCATGTAGAGCCCAGGTGTTGATATTAGGTGTTCTATTGCTTTCCACTTTAGTTTTTGAGGCAGGGTCTCTCATTTAATCTGAAGCTTACCAGCTAGCTTAGGTCAGAAAGCCCCAAGGATCTCTAGTCTCTGCTTCTTTGGGACTGGAGTTTCAGATACAATGCTATGCCCAGCTTTTTACACAAGTCCCTCAGGTTTATACATTAGCCACTTCAGCAGTCTCGTCAGTTCCTAAATATGTCTGGAATATGAATGAGCTTTCTCCCCACTTGAAAGAGATAAGAGGGAGGGCAAGACAGAGACACAGAAAGAGGTTAAGTCACTACAACTTCAAAAAGCATTGCCACCCATGCATCTAAGAACTAAGACAGCACTTCTTTGGTTCTCCAAATTTTGCATTTAGGGTTAAACACTCTAACCTAAGAAATAGCCCAGAGCAGCTCTCGGCTGGACACCTACCCTATTTGTAAGTGTCACCAACATGGAACCCTTGACAGATATTTGCCATCCCATGCTGTTTTCTGCCCTGTGTGTTTGCAGGAACTCCCAAGAAGCCCTGGTAGGGATGGTGATGCCTTTCAGGAGATATGGCACACGTAAACAACAGTCCATATTTTCCCACAGGACCCTGCACCCCAGCAGTGAGGATGAACTTATTCCATTGTAATAGTGATTTTGCCATGATTTGGTCCAGTGAGTTTTATATTCATTTATAAGCTAGGAAAAAAAAAAACATTTGTTTTAAATGATGGAAAAAAGTTGCTGGAACAGTAAAACAAGATGATGGACTGGGGGTGTGGCTCAGTGGTAGAGCACTTAGCTAGCATTTGTTAAGACTTGAGTTTCACTCCCAACATCAGGAAGAAAGAAGTGTTGATGGGCGGAGGCAAAATGTTGCAATTCAATTCTTACACTGGAAAATTGAATTAAAAAGAAAGAAAGAAAGAAAGAAAGAAAGAAAGAAAGAAAGAAAGAAAGAAAGAAAATCATGACTCAAAGCCAAGAGCTCTGATAAACCCTCCTCTTCCCTGGGAATCTGTGCACCCAGGCCTGGCCCCTTGTCTTTCCAAGCAGATAAGATTTACCATGGGATGGGGGTAGGGAAGGAAAATGCTGGGTCTATTGATTGCAATTAACTTTGCCACTGATGGCCGTGTGACTGCAGGGGAGCTACTGTGATTTAGCAAATGGGGTGAGACTCTGGGAGATTGATGGCAGTTGTCAATAGGATGGAGGGCTCTGGCCCAGAGGGTCACATAACTCCATTTTTCCCCACTTTGAATGTAAAATTCTCTGGGAGCTGGAGAGAGCAGTATTATGAGAAAGATAGGTGAGATCAATGCCTCTGATCAGATTCCTGTCCCTCAGCTCCTCTCCTGGGCCCACAAGACAAAGCAAGGCTCCTTCATTGATGTTTAAAGTGCATGGCCCAGATGCCTTTGCAAGTAAACATAATTGGAAATTCTGTTTGCTTCCTGCTTGATGCCCTTGTTCCTGGCTCCTGCTGATGGAGGTGTGGCTGTACCTTCTCCCTCTGCCTTGGCTCACAAAAGGAAATACCCATGCCAGGTGCTCTTTGCATGACAGTTCCATCTAGTCCAGTGGATCCAAGTTCTGTCTCCCCGAAATAAAAGCAGAATCGGGGAGCAGAACAAAAGCAAGCGTGGACTCCTTTTTCCTCCTTGCCTCTCAGTTGCACTGGGTAATGACTTTCTCCCTACTGATGGGCTCACGTGAAAGGCTTGCTCTTCCCACTGATTGAAGGATGTGAAACAGGAGCACGATAGCAAGGAGTGACAACAAAATATTAGTGTTGCAAAGGTGGGTGTGCACAAAGGGTGACAATGGGAAGCCTTGCAAGGTCGATGGATTCCCCTCTAATTCAGTCAGCTCATTGGAATCCCCCTTAAGAAATCCCTGTAACAGGGCGCGGGAGTCCTGAGAAATCAATATGTTTTCTCAGAGACTTCAGCATGCTCATAAATCATCATTTACATGACATATTTGTGCTAATAAATCTACCTCGAGGAGAGGCAAAGAAAGGAAACTGGTTAAAAATGAACCGTGGTTCTAAGGGGTAAGGAAAATGGGAGCGCCTGGGTTTCTATGGACACACAAATTTGTGTGTCTGCAGCCAGATTAGGAGTGTTTTCTCCCCCGAGGGACTGCGGCTGCTGGTCGTCTGCACAGATCTGTTGGAATGCAGCTTCCCTTCTGACCAGGAAAGTCATGGGCTGCTCATGTGAGAGAGGAGGACAAGGTTCTGTGAGAGCTCTGTCTGCCGGTTCATTTGTTTTGGATTCTTCTCAATTTCTTTTCCTAAAAGGATAAACGTAGGGCAAGTTTATTTAGTGGTTGGGATAGAAAAAGATGAGTGGGTGACTCAGTGAGTAAAATTATTTTTAAAAAGGAAGTAAAACATGTCCTTTGCCTCTGTTAGGCTCAGTAATGTCCAGGAGCAGTTCTCACACATCTGTAGGAGGGACAGCAGCCAAGAGTCTGATGAGCTGCTGATGTTTCAAAGCATTTTCATAGCTAAGCATGGTGGTATATACCTGTCATCCCAGCTCTCAAGAAGCTGAGGCAGGAGGATGGCAAGTTGAGCGCCAGCCTGGGCTTATAGTGAGACCCTGGTTTCAAAAACTAAGGGATAAGTACGGGAGAGACGGCTTGTCGTGAAACCATGAGGATCCAGAACCTTGACAGGGTAGCCTGCATTTGTAATCCCAATGCCGGAGTCACAAAAAGAGGTGGATCCTGGGCCTTTCTGGCTAGCCAGCTCAGACTGTTTGGTGAAGCTCAGGCCAGTGAGCTCCCAACAAGGTGGAGTTGAAAAGGAAAGCTCAGTGGGAAACCCATGTTTGCCCCGAAAGCCTGGTGAATGGAGCTCAATGCCAAGAACCCATCTAGAGGTAAAAGGAAAGAGCGACCTCCACATTGTTGCCCTCTAACCTTAGCATGCACTCCCCCACGTACGTCACACACACCCATAAAGTGGTAATAAAGTGAAGCAAGGTGGAGGGAGTTCTGAAGAACGGCAACAGAGGTCCGCTAGAACGTCCACATGAGTGTGCATATACCTGCACCCATCAAAATAAGAGTAGGTGTACACACACACACACACACACACGTACACACACACACACACCTCCAGGGATATAGCTCAGTGGTATGTATAGGACCCTGTGATTAGCCCCCAGCACTTGGGAAACACAGCAAACAACAGCATCTTTCTAGATTTTTCTAGGTGTTTGTGGTTTATTAATCTCTTTGAGGAATAAATGTTATACCTTCTCATAAAACATTTAACATCAAAATGCAAAGAATTGTTCAGAGAGAGGGTGAAATCTAGGTCACTACTTCTCAGGGTGACTAAAAGGATAAATTAACAGATGTTCATTTTCATTGTCAATGTGACATAATCTAGAATCATCTGAGAAGGGAACTGCAACGAGGGACTATGTAGATCAGGCTAGCCTGTCGGCATGTATAGATCAGGCTAGCCTGTCAGTATGATGACAGGGATCATCTTAGTGCAATGAGGAATTGTGTAGATCAGGCTAGCCTGAAAGGATGATGAGAGGGATCATCTTGCTCAGGTCAACTGATGTGGGAAGACCTACCCAATATGAACTGCACCATTCTGGAGTCTGAATCCTGAATTATCAGAAGAGGAGAAAGCTAGCTTAGTAAGTTTGCAGGTATCCATTCATTTTCTCTCTGCTCTTAGCTATGATTTTGATTCCTCCCTCAGAATTCTCCTATTGGGATTTCCTGGATATGCTCCCTGAGTTGGACTGTAACCTGGAACTGAGTCAGAAATACGCTATTTCTCACTTAAGTCACTTTTGGTCTAGTTTTTTGTTGTTGTTTGTTTTAACCTCAGCAACATATTTACCTGAGGAAAGCTTGCTTGTAGCCAATCATTTGGAATATTTGAAGAGAAAAGGCAGAAAAAGCAGAAATCCCTGTAACACCTGCACTCAGAGAGGGACAAAAGGCATTCATTGTTTGTTATAGAATATATATGCTCTCCTGTACTTCCCTCTATCAGTGTGCATGAAAGATAAGTGACCTTCACATGCAACAACAGAGCAAACCAGAGTCCTTTCCCTTTTGAGGTCCTGGGTCTTCTGCTATCTACCCATCCCTTTCAACAATGCATCTCTTAGAAGCTGGGACTCCCCCCTCTTCCCTTTACATGGGATCACAGAAGACCCTTCCCCTGCAGCAGACCCAGAGTAAAGGCTGCAGTCAGCTAAGTGTGTTGCTTGCCAGATTTTGTGCTAAATTTGGAATTAATAAAGTTTTCAACCGAGCTATTATTTTGTTATACACAGGCGGGGGGATATGCCTTGATACCATTTGCCCACATGTTTAAATTGTTTGGCTCCATAAAAAGCCAAGTTTTAAAATAAGAATTTTTTTGGCAAGGCAGAATCTCTTGATAAAAAGCATGTGTTAAAAAGAGCAAAACTGGAGTAGGAGGACATGTTTTCACTCTGGCTCTGAGGACAAATAATTTATCTTCAACTGTATTATAAATCAAGCCCTTATACTGCCATGCTTGCCTAAGGAGAGCTGGGCCTGATTTTAGAAAATTATAAGATTAGATCGGACAATTACATATAACCTGTGTTTCATATGTGCGTGCATATGTTCAGGAAAGGATGTGTAAGTATTCAGTATGTAAATATGGATGAAACCCATAGGACAAAACTCTCAGATAGTTTCAGTGGGACTAGAAACTAAAGCCAACTCCATGTAAACCTGAGAATTCTGCTCTTTTCTCATTGTTGTTTTTCCTTTCTAGAATTCTGCTTCTTGTCTGGAAGACAGACACAGAATGATCTGAAACCTTTGCCCTCCAGTGTGAACTGACTCACAATCCCCAGAGCAGTAGAGGAAGTCCTGAGACTTCTTCCTGCCACCCATGCTGTAGAATACTTGGTACCCACATTCCTTGGTACCCTTTTCTCAAGACGACAAGGTTAGTCTCCCTATCTATCCTGCAACAACCAGGAATAGTTATCACTGCCTAGAGCCATCCATTCACTTTAAATGAACAGTAGATTAAATAGAAAGAATGAATTTTAACTTTAGGTATACGTATTCAGTAGAAGCTTTTATGTGAAAAATAAGACCTGTGAGAAATTTATGTGAGAAATATAGCCCAGTTGGTAGAGGGCATAAGGTTCTGGGTATGCTCTCAGGCACATAAAGCTGGGCATGGTGGTGGAAGTCTATAATCTCGTCACAAAGAAGTTGGGAGATGGAAGCAGGAAGATCAGAAGTTCGAGGTCATCTTCAGTAACACAATGAATTTAAAGATAGCTTAAAGATAGCTACAAGAGATACAAAAAGAAACATAAACAAAACAAAACAAACGAAAGAAAAGGATAAGGAAAAAAAACAAGGAAAGAAAGAAAGAGAAAGGGGGTGGACAATATACATTTACCAAACAAAAAATCCCTGCACCTCTCAATTTTGTTACTTTAAATTTCATGCACAAACAGGATGCTTGCATAGAATGACAGAAACAAAGGAGTCTCCCGTCCGTCCATCACATCCTATTTCCGAATGCTGTGACAGCATCTAAATTTGAAGCTGGTTCTGTTGTTGAGTACAGCAGTGTCCTGAACGGAAAAAGCCAGATTTGGAACAATCAAAACCTGCTCAGTAAATGTGTGAAGCCCAGGTGCACATGACAGATCAGGGGCCCCAGACCATTGCTGAGCACTCCAGCAGCCCATGATATCTGTCCTTGTCCCAGTTTACCTTGGTTATCTGCTATTAGCAAAATGTAAAGAAAGAAAAGCATCTGTAGATGACATTACTGAGCCGGCTGTCTTCGCAGTGATGGATTTGGAGATTTTGATTTGGGGTATCTTTCTCTTAGCTGTCGCATTGCTAGGGTAATGTAGCATACCAAAGCCTTAGTTCAAGGACATGGGAGTCATGTATTATCTAGCCGCAACACCGATGCCTGTGGCTTCATTGAGCCCTGAAGGTACCCACTGCAAGGCAGGAGGCCACCTATGTGATGAAGCCGAGCTCTGAAGAGGCTGGGCAGCTGATGTAGCTGGGATCTTATTATAGAGCAGCTGATGTGGGCAGGTGAGTAGAGCTTCTAAAGAAGGTCTAAGTTCAAGGAAGGTCAGAGTCTCAGGGAGACAGGGTAAGATTGGAAGTCACTGGGACGGGGAGCAGTGAGCATCCATGGGAGTCTCTATAAGAACAGTGGACATTATTTTACCAACAGAAAGATAAGCATCACTGTCATAGACAGAAACTGCTCTCAGAAAAATCAAAAACACTATTCAGTGTCTCCCACACATTATTAGACTTTTTACCCCTATCTGACTTTTTGTGGTTTACTGGTTCTTGGGCCAGGCAGGGGCAGGGAATCAAGCCAGTGAGCATCTTGCTGGCTGAATAGTTAATCAGATCCAAGGTAGAGTGGCTTAACTCACACCATGCAGAGGGTTATGTGCAGCTGCAAGGACAACCTCTTGGTTCTTGGAGAAAGACACACCTGTGTGTGGTCCCCAAGTCCCCCCCACCCCCAGCACACTCTGCACATTCAGGTTTCAATTTTATGTTGATTATTTCTCATTTCTGCATGCTCTGTATTTGCCAAAAGGATTCTTTGGTTAATTAGGGAAACAGGTTTAGGGGATAAAAATGCATGAACCAACAGAAAATAATTGCATGTGAGATACAAGGCTTTCACAACATCATCTGCTCACCCTCTCTCTGGATCTCTCTTTCTAGCAGCCTCCGCCAATGTCTGTCCACTGGGAAGAGTATTTTTGAAGACAGAGAGTAATTAAGACATTTTTGGCATTGAGTGGAAGTTCCTCATGAGTTTCATAGTACAGTGGGTCTGAAAGCATCTCACATGGGCTTCAGACCCTCTACCACCACCTAGTAAGCAGGAAAGCCAAGCTAAATTTGCAGGGGAAAAAACCCAGAGCTTTATAAAGCAGATCAAAACTAACCACGTAGTTTAATCCTGCCACTTGCAGGTGTACTCAGTGTGTGTTCTGGTTCTTGCGTGCATGCGCACACGATGTATGCACCTGTGTGAAGCCATAGGTCATTTTTTAGTCACCATCCACCTTGGCCTTTTCTTTTTTAAGATCAGGTCACTCACTAGCCTCTAATTGACCACCGAGACTAGACTGACTAGCCAGATAGCCTCAGCATGTGTCACTCCTCCTCAAAGCTGGGATTTCCAGTGCAAACCAACATGCTTAAATTTTTTTTAAAGATTTTTAAAATAATTTTCTTTAAGATTTTTAATTTCTTTTTAGATTTTAAAGATTTATTTATTTGATTTCATGCATATTTGTGTTTTGCCTGTGGAACGTGTGTGTGTGTGTGTGTGTGTGTGTGTGTGTGTGTGTGTTATGTCATATGTGTTTATTCATTTTCACAGCACAGTTGGCCTTCTGCTGTTTTGTCATAGTGTAGAGTTTGAGTGAGCACCATAGGCATGCCTAATGCCCTCAGAGAACAGAAGAGGGAGTTGGATCCCCTGGAGCTTACAGGGAGTTACAGATGGTTATGAGCCACCATGAGATTTGAGGAAGCAAATCCAGGATCTCTGGAAGAGCAGCCAGTGCTCATAACCATCTCTGTACCCCATACTTTTTTTTTTAAAGTATAGGTTGTGAAGATTGAAGTTAGGTTCTCATAAATAGCAAGAACCACCCATTGTGCCAACCCCCTCCCTCAGCCTAATCCTGTCCTTTCACAGAAGAACAAACAGAGGCTGCAGAGATCAACAGAGGAAACACTGCTGAAGTAAAGTCCACAGAAGGGAAGCGAGGCAGGACCTGGCTTTCAAAGTCAGTTAGACAAGAAAATTGGTCAAATTTTATTTCACAGTTGTGGAGCATGATTGTGGACATAAAGTTCTTATATAACTATATATACATAAATGCATATGAGTATGTATCTATATTTTATATATAACTAATATATGTATAATATGTTCAGTGTATATAACAAAAGTATTTAAATTATTGGTATAGTATCCTCATACAAATCTCAATGATGATTAATGTGATATTAAGCTAGTTTGTCAAGAACTAAAATCATTTTAAAGGTAGATAAGGAAAATAAGGGGGGAAAAAAACCACTGAAGAATCTTGAGCCACTTCAGTCATCCCTGTGTTTATTTACTCAACAAACACAGACCTCCCATCAGGCTTCAGTTTGTTGACTATGAGGTAAGGTCAGATAAAGCCGAAGTAAACCCACATTTAAGCCAGGGAAAGGGAAACCCAACACAGAAATAAAGTGTCATGAGGGTCATAGACCTTGATGGTTTTGTCTGTCCACAAAGTGTTCAGTTTCTGAGGAAATACACAGGTCCTCAGGCATGGGGGTCCAGGGGATATACTGATATACAGAGATGATGCACATATCTACTCCTTGCCATGTACTGAATCTGCAATCCATCATTTACATCATCTTTCCTGAAGAAGCAGTGTGTGGCCTAGGAGAAGCAATGCATAGTCCTAGATAAGTCAGAACTGCTACTGCTTGATGCCACAATCACACTAGAGCTTAAAAATATGTAAGAGATGCTTCCCCAAGGACAGTGAAAAATCTAATGGATTCAAGACTTTCAGTAACTTTCAGATAAGCTGCTGGAGCATTAGGTGGCAACATCAAGTCACATAGTCCTTCTTAAGGACTGTCCAAAGCGCTCAAGTCTTTAGACGAACATACAGGTGTGCACCTCGATGCCATCACAGACTTGGAAATCAAAATAGCTTTCAAGACAGTAGGCTGTGGATAAGTCACCACCTAAAAACATAAGCACGGTCTTTGCAGTAACACAAGGAACTTGGAGAGTGTCTACAGACGTGAGGACAGTGATCTTGAAGTTTGATACGTGGAGATGAAGAGGTCGAGACTGGATGTTCTACCCCACATCTCCCTTGCTTTCATAGTTAGATGAACATGTTAGTACAATCAGCTCAGATGGGAAAAACACAATCACAAGTTTTGGCACTAAGATGAAGGGTTTGGTGACTAAATCAGGCTCCACAGCAGTATTGAGGTTCAACAAAGGAAAGGTTTGCGTTATCAATTGTTCTGAGCATCTTCGAAATTACCATCAAGAGTAGCAAAGTCGATGCGCAGTGGTGGCACACGCCTTTAATCCCAGCACTTGGGAGGCAGAGGCAGGCAAATTTCTGAGTTCGAGGCCAGCTTGGTCTGCAGAATGAGTTACAGGACAGCCAGGGCTACGCAGAGAAACCTTGTCTCGAAAAACTAACTAACTAGATAGATAGATAGATAGATAGATAGATAGATAGATAGATAGATAGATAGATAGGCAGGCAGGCAGGCAGGCAGGCAGACAGACAGACAGACAGACAGACAGAGCAAAGTCAGTGCATAATTTTCCTAGTTTGTAAACCCCACCTTTTGCTGAATGTCCCCTGTAGATATTCAGTCTTCATGGATGCCTGCAATGTTCCAGTAGGGGTATCTTTTTAAAAGATCACTAATGAGAACACACTGAGAAATTAGAACCTAGAATGCAAACTTTTCCAATTCTACATGGTTTAATAATCTGAAGTCTGGTAAAATCATGCCTTTGCAAATGGACTGCCTTTGTAAGGTGAGTCACAAACATTCCTACTAGAACCTCATCCTGTCCCCTAAGTTTTCATACTCAAGTCTCAGAGACAGGTGAAAGAAAAGAGCCTTGATGTCCCTTAGCTCTCAATTAGAAATCATAAGTCTTCCTGATAGATCCTGGTGAGGCTCATTGTCCTCCTCCCAGCTCCCCCTTCCTCATCTCTGCTAATATTTACCCCCTAACCTCAAAGACTCAGAGCAGCCACTGTGTGTTTCTAGGGTTGAGCACAGTAGCACATGTCTGTCACACTAGGACTCAGAAAGAGAGGCAAGAGGGGTTAAAGGCCATCCTAGATCTCAAAACATTGAGGTTAACTAAGACCACATAGGACACTATCTCTTGATTAATTAATCAGTTCATTAATTAATCAATTAATAAATTAAAGGTGGTTCTGGGACGATAACTCAGTGGAGAAAGTGCTTGCCTTGTAATAACAAAGACCTGAGTTTGATCCCTCGGAACCTAAATAAAAATGATTGTGCATGCTTGCAATCCTGCAGCTAAAGGTTAGGGTCAGGAGGATTTCTGAGGCTAGCTAACTAGCCAGCCTAGCCTAATTAGTGAACTCTGGGCTAATGAGAGACCCTGTCTTACTGGAAGAAGATGGAGTTCCTTGGGACCACACTGAACATGGTTCTCTACACATCTCTACACATAAACCTGCACACACATGAATAGTATGCCCAGAAACATGCATGCACATCTAAACATTACAAATGTAAGGAACTTACTTCCACAGGTGCTTCCCCCCATCCCCATCGTGGCCCTGTCAAGGTCACACTTTCAAGGCTTTGTCCTCAGCCCTGTTCTCCTGCATCCATGAGTTCTCCACCTCACCTATGCACAAGCTCAGGGCTGTGCACAGAAGCCATGGCTATTATCTCTTTCTAGGCCAGTAGTAGTGACGATGACTCATAAGCCCACTGGAGACCTTTGAGCTTCCTAGGTCCAACCAGGCCTGTACTTCCATCCAAATAGGATGAGATGTACCCAGGGTTTCTATTGCTGTGATGAAATACCATGCCCAAAGCAACTTGAGGAGGAAAGAGTTCATTTTACTCACACTTCCATAGAACTGTTCACCATCAAAAGCAATGCGAACAGGAACTCAAACAGGGCAGGAACCTGGAGGCAGGAGCTAATGCAGAGAACTTGGAGGGATGCTACTTACTGGCTTGTTCCATGTGGCCTGCTTAGTCTGCTTCCTCATAGAACCCGGGACCATTAGCACCACTCATAACGGCAGCACAGCTCCCCATGAATCGCTGATGAGGGAAATACCCTACAGGCTTGCCCATAGTTGAAGCTAAGGCTCCCTCCTCTCTGATGACTCTAGCTTGTGTCAAGTAGACATAGAATGTACCTGTACAGCACTATGTATAGTTATCTTGCTAACTGAGCTATAACTCTTTCAGCACGGGTCTTACCTTAGAGTCCTCCAGAGTATAACCACTAACCACACTTAAGGCTCAGATCCTACTTCCTCTTCAGCACACCCTGGCCCTTCTTACTAGCCATTTTCTGTGTTATTCGCGCCCCCCCCCCAGTAAAAGTTCTCTGTGACTTTATTCTTGTTAAAGGCTTCCTCGTGTGAGATCACAGACAGTTGCTTCACAGACACGCATGGGCACCCCTACAGTGACGGAAAGGATCCCCACAAGTGAAAAATATCTGCAGTTTACATGCAGTACCTGAGAGTGTATAGGTAACCTCCAAGGATATTATGTCACTAACTTTGTCAGAGAGGTAGTCTTTATCAGTCCCATCACACTATGGCCACTAAAGTTGCTCAGACATACAGTGTTTGGCAAGGAGAAGCATGAATTCAGATCTTCTACATCTACCCTAGGGGTCACTTGCTTCTGGGACTCCCAGCTGAAGTAGCATTGCAAAGTCAGGGTCTTAAGTACTGAGTGGTAGGTCTCCTGGTCAGTTCAGACCCTCCCAGGAAGTCTCAGAAGCCATAGGTCTTAATCTGCTAGGGTCAGGGAGAGTCCCCGGAAAGCAGTCTGACCACACACTCAGGCAACACCAGATAAAAGGAAGTGTTGTTTGAATAAAGTCTTGTGTCTGATGGCATAGAAACTGTGTGTTAGTGTCCCTCTTAAACACCACTTGCTGTTGATAGGGACCCTCAGAGTTTGAGGTTGGAGCAAGCACATGTACTTAGATGTGTTCTGATTCTATCTTAACTTCCCCAATTAGTCCTCATTGTTAAATCTAACTTTGACACTCCCTCCTGCCTCAGGACAGTTACCCCAGCCAGTCCCATATAAACATCTCTCAATTCAAGAGAATGTGGGTGGTAGGATATATATATATATATATATATATATATATATATATATATATATCCTACCATTATTTTGACTCTTACCTTCACTGACTTTAAATAAATTGCCTGGATCCTTTGAAAGAGAAGTTGTGGGTTCAGTCTTTGTAGTGAGCCAAGAACAGCAGACTTTGCACAGACAGTTCAGCATCTTAATTTACAGAGTGATCTGTTGGATGAAAGGATGAGAATTTTCTGTCTGGGTTTCTTTCATCCCAAGACCCCCTAGATTCAAGATGGTATGTCTCAACTAGGTTCAGCTCCCCAAATCTATTAATGTGTTCTTAAGTCACCGTGCACAGGCTCATATGGTCTTTTTATAGCTTACTATGAAGGATTTTAGCTGTCTCCTCAATCCATTCCTAGTATTTCCACTTCTAAGTCCAAAGTTTAAAAGCGACTTTGAGAGCCAAAGGAAAACACAGTTAAGTCAAGATGAAAGAAAGGGAGAGATATGGCTCTGTAAACGTAAGGGGTCTCCTGATCAAGGTTGGCAGGGCTGTCCTCACTTTACAGCCTTTCTGCAGGAGGAAAGAGTGTAGCAATCAACCACTAGAAGCTTACATAAAAGTGTTATACATTCTAGTGTACACTAAACACTGTGCTCAGAAGTCACTGGACAAAGTATGTGTGTACATGTGAACATGCATGAGCATATGTGTATCTGTATGTATACATGGATGTAAAAATGTACACATATGTATGTGTTTGCACATGAATGTATATATGTGTATATATTATACATGTATGTATGTGTCTACGCATGAGTAAATGTATCCACATGTGTTCTGTATGTATATATGAATGTTTGTGAATGCATTGGATGTATGTGTGTATGTATTGTGTGTGTATTCATGTGTGTATATGTTTGTATCTGCACATGTATGTACAGGCCTGTGTAAATGTGCATGTGTAATGTTTATGAGAGGGCATGTGGGGAAAACACTGTGGTCTGCTCTTATCAAGTGTCCTTTAGCATGCAGCACTCACTGCATGGTATATGGCTGAACTGTGACATCCACAGAAAGAACCATCAGCCCTCGGCAAAGAGAGTATTCCAGCAGCAACAGCACTAGGAGGCAAGTGGACCCAGAGCATACCCAGCAGGTTGCCAGAGGCTGCCACTTCGCTCAGCACCCATAGGAGCCCAGCCAGAGAATTCAGAAGAGAGACAGAAGACCTGCCATCTTCCTGAACACCATACGCCCTGGTCTGAGTGTACCACAAGGTCATCATTGCTGTTAATCCTGGCACTGTCAACTGTGCAGCAGGGCCCCTCTAGCAGAGTAGGGGAAGGCACATGATTGACATTTTGTGCTACTTCTAGGTAAGGGCTTCATGCATAAATGACCCAACCATTCCACAGCTGTGAAAGGGGAGCTGAAGAGTGACTTCTACTGAAAATAAAACAGGAAATGAACACCGGGGTAATTTCTGACCAGAGTGGTTCCTTGCAAAAGCTGCTGTCTGGATGCTGTCATTTCCTGTGTGGATGCCTGTGGATGATCACAGAACCTTGACAGGCCCCAGTGAACCAAAAAGAATCTTATGGTTGCCTAGACACAGAAACGAAAGGAGCTAGGCCATAGTATAATGGTAGACTGTTTGTCTGGCATACACAAGGGGCTTGGTTCAAACCCCCGATACCTAAAAAAAAGAAGCCTGGCATGGTGGTATGCATTTACAACCTCAACGCTTAGGAGGCTGAGGCAAAAAGAATCATCAGTCCTTCAAGCTCAGCTGGACCACTGAGTTAAATCTTGTCCACCCCGACCGACCCAACACTGCCTAGGCATACACACAAACGTACACATCTGCTGGGAGAGGGGAGTAAACACGGTTTGAGCTCAGCCAGTCTGTCAATGGTAAAAAGCACCTGAGCTCTCTGCATTGCAGATGTTTTCCCAAAGCCACTGTAAACCACACCTCAGCTTTCTATGCACCATGAACCATAGTATGAATTCAGCAAGTGCTCAGTAAACACTTGGAAATAAAGAGTACCTGCCAGGTTAGATGCATAGATGGTTAATATAAAGAAAATGAAGTTGCAAGGCTTGCAAAATCTTAAAATTTACAAAAACTTTTCTCAAATCGAAGAAGGACTTTAGCTAAATATTATTCTCTCTCAGTCATCTGAGGCAACTAGGCAATGGGCAGGAGCCTTCCCTCTCTTTAATGTCCGGCCCACCTTTGGTGTTTCCCACATCAGCGTACAAAAGACTTCACAAGCAAACAGTGGTAAAGAGTGAAAGGCAAGGCTGAAAAGAACCTGTCTGTAAAGTGTTTGCCAACCCCAAGGACCCGGGATAGTCTAGTTGGTAAAATATGTGAAGACCTGAATTCAGTGCCCTGGGCTGAGAAGATGTCCCCTGCAGTAAAGTGCCTGTCACTTGAATAAGAGAACTTTAGTTGAGTCTCTGGGGCCAGAGAGGTGGCTCTGATGGTAAAGTGCTTAACAGAAGGCAATAAAGACCTAAATCCAATCCCTAATACCCACATAAAAAGCCAAGTGTGGTACCCTGTGCCTGTGATCCCAGTTCTCGGGAGGCAGAGACAAAAGGATAGATCCTTGGAGCACAGTGGGGTAGTGATTAGTCCTTTATCTCTCCCTTCCATCTACAAATGTTCCTTCAGCAAATGGGTACTTACAATGTTCTGATATGAATTCTAGGTATATAATGGTGATCAAAATCCTACAAATCTGTCCTCCAACGAGTCATGCCTATGAAAAATCGTGTTGAGAATATCATTATTCAAAAAAGTCAAACACTGGGAGCAGCTCAATATCTGCCACTGCACTGATGGGTGAAACTCACAGCCTGCATGACAGTAAGACTTTGGTAAGCCATAAGCAAAAGGGTTTCTTGGACCCAGGAAAACCTTAGAAACATCATACTAGGTGCAACAAATGGGAGGTGTTAGATGTTTCCCTTCATTCAAAGTACTTAGAGCATCAGAATTCACAATGAAAGAGTAGGATGTCAAACGCAATACTCCATGGAGAAAGAAATGTTTATCCGGTACTTCAGGGGTGTGAACTGAATGTGATATAGAAGGAATGGTCGAGATGGAGAGTGATGATAGTTGCAGCACACTTCCTGTAGGAAGTATAGCTACCTAAGAGAGTGGGATGCTTTTCTTGTTCTGCCTTTTCAAAGGCTGAAGGATGCCATGGGTCTCACCTCAAGTTCAAGTGAGAGTAAATGTCAAAGTTTGGATTTGAATCATGAATGTTCTCTGCAGATTGTGAACTCCTCCCCCATTCTGCCTCTTTGACAAAGAAACAAACCAGAGAAAACCTACTTGCCTCTGCCTGACATGTGGTTGGCATCAGCCTCATCCCTGACAACCGTCTTTGACTTGTGAGGTTAATGTCAGGGCAGAAGAACATGTGGACAGTGTTAGAAAATGCTGGGCTCAAAGGTCACTAACAACTCTTAGATAAATCTCCTTGGAATCAACCTGGTGTGAAGAATGGAAGATGATCCACCCTCTGTTCAATTTAGTTCAGGATCTCATTTTCTCACTTTGTAAAATGGCAGCTATTTATTTAAACAAAAGTGTCTGCTATGGAATATATTTGTAATTTACATATATTTATAAATACATATATATAATTTAGAGATAAAGCAAAACAAAACAAAAGAACATCTCAAAAAGGCCTTTTCTTTGGCAATAATTTCTTGAGCTTAAATGTGCAGAAGGCCAGGCTTCGGGGCTGGCTACCAGGATTCAGAGTCAAGGCTATAGGATCTATGCAGATCAATTTAAAATTCCATTTGAGGCCAGGGGTGCCAGAAGCAAGAGTAACAGGTGGAAAGTTCCAGACACTATAAAGGCAATAGGATGTGAGGAGCTAGGGCTTGGTTTTGCTGAGCAATTGTGGGGGTGGGATTTTAGGTGTGACAAATCCACAAGGTTGAGTTTTTTTTACCAGGACTCAACCAACCTAGTATTGGAACTGTGCTCTTAGCACATCAACAGGAGACACTCCCTTGATGGCTGGCTGATATACTCCCAGCCCAGTCTCTTCTGTGAAGGTGCCTGTGTCAGCAGCTTAGCCTGCAGCTTGCTAAGGTCTCTGCTGAAGCAAAGTGAAGAAGCTATGGGGCATTTAGTCACTCTCCTTCTCTAGGAGCAAAAACCCTGATTCTATTTGTCACCTCACTTGCAACAGATTCAACAAAGCACAAGCTTTGTCACCAGCTACATTTAGAAACTTGGGCAAAGAGGTATCTAAGAAAATGCCATGACAACTCTAAGCTTAAAGAAAACCAGAATGGACCCATAAAGATGGACAAGAGCTCTTAAAAAAAAAAAAAAAAAAGGTTTACATTGTACTGATAGTATAGCTCAGTGATAGAGTGCCTGCCCAGCAAAAAGCCCTGGGTTTGGTCACTTGCATTCCACAGACTGGGGCTCATGCTTGTGATTTTAGTTTGTTGTTGGTGGAGGCAGGAGGATCAGAATTCAAGGTCATTTATCATTACCTATAGTTTGAGACTAGCCTGGGATTAATGAATCAGGATCCCTCTCTCTCTCTCTCTCTCTCTCTCTCTCTCTCTCTCTCTCTCTCTCTGTCACACACACACACTTTAGAGTTCTGAAGTCTTTATATAAACAGTGTATATGGGTTCAGCCAACTGCTGATGCATAAACGAATTGTAAAGTGTCCTACATTCCTGAATGGACAGGTAACATGACAAGCAAGAGGAGACTGTGTCTAGCTACCATGCTGATACTTTGTCCTACCTCAGCCAAGCTGTCCACTGTCTCTAAGGCTAACTGGGGGACAGCTCTGAGACCGGCTCTGTCCTGGCATTGCTTGTCTTTTGGAATCAGCTGTTTTTGTCTACCTGACACTGGGCTGTTCTCCATACTCCTCAGGGAACATGGAGAGAACTGAAGGAGAGCCAGATCATGACCTGGTCAGAGCTGGGGAACCACTGACTTAGACAAACATGCCATCCCTGGGTTGGGTGGGATGGGACCTCTTTCCCAAATGCAACTTCAAGGGGTCCCCTTGTACCTGGCACTGAGCAGAGAGACTGAGGTGGAGTTCGCTCAGCTTTGGGTATCCTGGGAGCTGACCACTGGGTTTTCCCATTCAGCCCAGCTAAATTTCTGTGCTGTACCCCCCCCCCAAGATGTAACCCTCCAAGGGTACTGCAAAACGCTGATGTGTATGAAAAGGCAAGCTGCTTCTTGCTCTACAAGAGAATGAATCATGAGTTTGATGTCCCTCCCCAGCTTCCCCAGGAAGCCCTTGATAGAGCATTCGAAGCTGAGAAGCTACCCCTAAACACCACACTCTGCTTTGGGCTTCTGCACTGCTTTTGCCTGGCCCCATATATAGCTCAGCTTGTTCTTGGACATCACAGTCAGGCATGTTTCCTGAAAAACCTTGTGGCTGCCTAGGCTTGCTCTCCCGCGGGGCATCCTCTCAAGGCATCCTATCCTTCTTGTGGCCCTGCGCTTTGAACTTTATAGAGAGCTCTGGTGAGTTCCCTATCCATAAAAGACTAATGTATTTGAAATTCTCTTTCCTCCCAGACCCAGCCAGGGAACATTCCCTGGCAAGCCAGAAAGCTTTCAGAGTGACCCTTTGACCTCTGTTGCTGTTATTTCTAGGTAGGTTATAAAAGTTTGTTGGGTTAATAACAAAATATGTTAATTTTCTGCATTTAAATAACTTTAAGGTTAGTCTAAGGTAAGGTATGCTTAGAATTCTACAGATGAGGCAAAATCCTCCTTTAGCTTTCAGTGGGAAAGAGGGGGACGTATGAACAGAGAAACAGACAGACAGGAAAGATGAGGCGGAAAGCACAAGTGGAGAGGGAGAGGAGAAAGAGGATGGGACAAAGGAGGGTGAGGGGAAGAAAAGGGGGGAGTGAGGGAAAGGGGGAGGAAAGGAAGAAGATGGAGAGAAGAGAGGAGGGAGGAAAGGAGGAAGAGGAGAGAATAAAGGAGGAAAATGGAGAGGAAGGGAAAGAACAGAAAATAATCTCCACTATCGCTGGTGATGGAGCCATGACTATAGATAGGCACAGCAGGCTGCTCCCTCACTTTGCTACTCGGACACCTGCCTAGAAGCAAGGAGATGGTGCGAGCACGGGCTCACGGGGCTAATAATAAGCCACTGAAGCCAGTAAGTCCACATTCATCTCAGGTTTTCTGACCCCCAGAGCTGACACAGCTTTTTCATGGAGCAACCCTACAGCCGACTCATCTCCTGGATGGGAGCAATTGCCAAGTGCTTTGAAGCGTTCAAAAACCTCCCTGCCTTTACAAACTGTCCTTCGGGTTTTGATGCTTTCAGAGCCCCCAAAGACAGCTTTCGAACCCAGCCAAGGTACCTCTGAGAATGCCCCTCCAGGCTAGCCTTCTGCTAAGCCCGGGTTTGAATGAAGTTTAAGATAAGCTAGTTAAGAGTCACTGTGTCCAACTGACGGTAGAACTTTATCCAAAAATGTGGGAAACCCTCATGGTAAAATGCCCCCCGGGGGGTGTCCACTCTGTTTATAAAACAAGCCAGCTGCCCAGAAACCCTGATCCACCTGGCGCTAATATCTGGTTTCTGAAACCATGGTGTCTGTGGCAAGCCAGCCTTTCCTAGGCGCGGCAGCTGTCCTTCCATACAATCTAAGCTTCCAAGAGCTGAGAAGATGAGTGACCTCTTGTTGTCCACACTCCAATCCCACATCACAGAAAAGAAAATCTAAAGAGCCCGAGGCTCTGAAAGGTCCCTTGAGTCCTAGGACCACCCAGCAAGGTCGAATACAGATGGCCACGCCCAGGCTCCTTGGAGGCTGCTTTTCCGGGTTTGACAGAAGAATCTTCCCAGTACAGGAATGCTCGCTCCGTGAGATAGGATTACAGTCCTCATCCATTATTTGCTTCCTGGTAAATCTTTGTCCGAGGGACCCTCCCACCTCACCTGAGCCATGGACCCAACAAGTTGTCTTGAGCACCAGAGACCACTGCCTGAGACTCAGCACAGGATGGTCCGGTGGACCCTCATTACTGGGATCCAAAGGCGTTGGTGCTCCAGGTCTCCAGGAGTGGGGTGGGAGAGGGTCAGGAGGAAACTTTACACTGCTAATGACTAGTTTCCTTGTTAATAATAACATTCCCATGCATAGTTGTCTATATTTGAATAGTGAGATAGGAAAGACTGTTAGAGGATGAAACAAAGCCTTGTGTTGGACCGACAATGACAGTGCGGAAAGACACTGTTTGCAAAATCTCCCCGGGGGCTCAGTGGGGGGCGGTGCGCAGAAGCCTTGGCTTCCGTGGGTGTGCTCACATACCAAGAGTCTAACCACTGAAGGAGCTTTACCCTGGTGGAGAGGAAGATGAAAACCCTCACATCTTGTTTTGGCTTGTGCGCCCAGGGAGGGTGGGGATTTGGGAAAGAAAGCCTGCATTTATGCTCAGCCTGACCGTGATTTACAGCAACTGACAAGCCAGCCCAAATCCACAGCTCCAGCTTTGCAATGGAGAAGCGTTACCTGGCAGAGGCCTCTGAAGGTAACAGCAGCTTCCCTTCCCAGAATTCCGTGGAGCAAGGAGAAGGGGGGCTGGAGAGGTTCTGAGCCCATGGAGGGGGTATTTCCTGGGAGTGGGGAGACAGCGCAGCACCAGTGATGACAAAAGGTCCTGAGCTGAGCCAGATTAGCCACACAGACATTGCTGTCTGGAACTTTCTTTCACACCTGGGATCTTAAAAACTGTGCTGCAAGAATTCTGACAAATTTCCCGAAGCACAGCGAAGTGCCCTGTTATCTACTTATGGCAAATAACTAAATTTTAGAATTCTGGGAAGAGAAAGATTCTCTTCTGCTGCATGAGAACTGGAAGTTGGCTTGGGTGGGCCTGTAAGTGCAATGCCAGGGGGCTTGCCTAGCTTGTACAAGGGCAGAACTGGCACCCACACCCCCACTCCACCACCCCACCACCCCACCCCTGTCTCTTCCTGAGGGAAACAAAACAGAAGCTGAAGAAGGGGGAGGGGGAGGGCAGGAGTGTTGCAAACTGGCCAGGCTGACAGAGGAGGGTCCACTGGTGGCAGTTGGGCTCCTGGAGCTTTAATGGTTGAGTGTAACAGGTTTGGGGGAGGATGTGGGGGTGATTTACTTTGTGAGACCAGCAGTAGAAAGAGCAGGGCAGAGTTTGAGTGCAGCGTTAGGATACCTTTAGGAAATCCAAAAGAAAAGGGGAATGGGCCCTTGGCTGTTTGCCTCTGGAACCAGGGAGACTTAGGAGGGAGGTCCGGCCACTTAAGAAGATAGCCTGAGGCAGAATCCTAATAAAAGCTACTTCTAAAAGACCCTACAGAAAACAAGCAGGAGGCCCAAAGGGACAGAGCTTGATAAGCAGGGGAGGGGTGGGAGGAAAAGCTAACCTTGGGGCAACCAGTGGAATGCTAATGGCTTCTAAAAAACAAGGCTCTCTAAGTTCCCTGGAGGTTAGGTATGCAGAGACACCTCCAGAGTACTCAATGGCTGAAATCAAAAGCCTGAAGAAGGGACCGGAGAGAATGTGGGAATGAGGCTCCTGGGTGCCTAGAGTTCTTTTGCTGTTTGCAGATGTGTCTCTTGGACAGCCTGGCTCAATGACCGGAAAAAGCCAGCAGCAGCACAGGGAGAGCAGCTAAGAGTTTAGGAATCAGCAATCAGTCTTCCAAGAGTCCAGTAGGGAAAGATGGGCAGCAGGTGGGTCTGAGAGCTGAAAGAAGAACTCAAATGAAGACCAGTTTGAAGTTTCTGAGCCAACAGGTAGGCAGAAACTACCCCGTGGGTTCCTTCCTGGTCCTGTAGCAAAGCTGAAGTTCCTGCTAGATGCTTGGAGCCTGCTTGCTGGCCCCACAGTTTAACACAACTGGCTATATTTTTTTGCATAAAAGTTAAGAGCCATTCTGTGAAGGCAGGATGAGCTGGCAGAAACTTTCAGGCAACTGTGGGAGTAGGAGCCAGGCTCATCATTAGATTCAGATTCTACGGACTTTTCTTTTTAATTGCAGTAACTTTTTTTTTTCCTGAGTTGAATTTCCACAATATCATAAAAGTCCATTTTTAAAAGTTGTTTCTTAGTCTTGTCTCTTATTTTTAATTCTGTCAGACAGGAGGATGCCATGTTGCTTATGTGCTTAATTATCAGCTAGCCTAGTCTACTAGGAAAGCTCCAGGTCTTAGTGAGAGACTCTGCTTCAAAAACAAGATAAATGACTTCCAAGGATGGAAACCTAAGATTGATCTCTGGCCTGTATTCACATACACACATAAGAACACACACATCAGTGTTCTGGCCTGTATTCACATACACACACACAAACACACACATCAGTGACTTTTCAAAGTCTCTTCATAAAACATTTTCAAACATTCTATCACTAAGTCAGTTCAACCAGAAGCCAGAAGCGATGCTCTGGAGGAGCTTGCTGTGTGGTGATGGTGTCATCAGTGACACCTAGAAGCCCTCTGTGAGAAGCATCCCATTTCAGAAGGCTTTAGTAGCCGCAACTTCCTTACACTGATTTGTATTTGCACTCTGCCCCCTACCCCCAGTCCCCAGCATACTTTTCTCCTTGAAGGTTGGCACTAGGAGCTATTCTGGATAGGATCCCAACACTTGTCACCAGTGGAAAGTTAGATTCATGCCAAGATGGCACCATGCTTAGAGAGGACAATTTCTATGTGAGAAATTGCTGTGCCACGGGGCTTGAGAGGGTTAAAAGCCAAAGTCTTTGTGTTTCACATTTCAGATTGTGGGACATTCACGGCACTTAGTGTCAACTTTCAACACTCATCAATGAGTCTGCTTTGATTAGTAAGTTCCTAAGCATAGATTCTTGTGCGTGCGTGTGTGTGTGTGTGTGTGTGTGTGTGTGTTTGTATGTGTTTGTGTGTGTGTGTGTCTGTGTGTGTGTGTAGACTGGATACTAGATTGTGTTTGTAGGGTGAGGAAACTATTTGTGTCTGCCATAAGGAAAGAACTGAGCAGATCCCTGCCAGGTAGCCATACCCTTTTAGGCAATCATGGCTTCCACCCTTTCTCCTTCCTGGTCACATTCTTTTCATCCCTGAGGCTGTTGAGCACAAATGAGGTTCAGACATAGCCTTTGTTTCCCAGAGCTTAGGAACTGCTAAGAAAATTCACATTGTTAGAATAGATATAAAATGAAGGAAATATTTATTGATCCTTATAGAATAGCCCATGTTTAATAGCTACCCACTGACAACTGCAGAGTGTATACCCTTACCACCTCCATCTCCACTTGACAACCAAGAAGCCCAACCCCCACCAAGCCTGACAAGCCTAGGAGTTTCTAATGGCAATGACCGTGGTTTCTCAGTGGTTTCTCAGCAGCATTGTGGCTTCCTTGTCTTAGTTCATTGAGCTCTTCAAGTCACCTCGCCAATTGACCTTGCCTCCTCATTTTTACAATGGTGGCCTGAACATACTTCTTTATTCTTAATATTTCATTGAGTTACAGCGTTACCTGGAAAGCCTGGTGGCTCTAAATTCATGTAGTCCTCTACCCCCGGGTCTCTAAGCCTGTTTCTATAGCCATATTGTTTGGAAGTAGATGGTGATGGAACTCTCTATCTGTCCTCTACTTCAAATTTGGAGCTTCTGGTTACTGCTGCATACGAAAGGACTGATTCTTTCATGCATGCGTGCATGAGTTAGTTAATGAATGAATACACACATGCATGTATATCAATGGACGCATGAGTGAATTTATGTCAAAATAAAATGCATAAGGGTTTGTTCTGATGGCTTAAGCCTATAATTCTAGCACTTGGGAAGTTGGGATGATAATATTTGGTTTGAGGACAGAATGGGCTACATAGAGAAACCTGGCCTCATAAAATAAATGAGAGCATAAGTAAAATATTAAAAATTTAGTAAAAGTAAAAATTGTATTAGTATTCTCATTTTGATGCATTCCTACAGCTCAGGAGGAAAAGTCCTTTCTGGTGATGGATGAAGAACTTGATCAGATCTTAGAACATGGAAAAAGATAAACAACAAAGACTCGCACTTAAGACAAGATCTCAAAGACTTTATATTTCCCTGTCAGACAACAAAATACTGGACTACCTGGTTATTTTCATTTTCCTTCTTCAAAGTGTGTATGTGGCTGAATAGCCACAAGGACAAAAATGAACAAGTGATTTCTCACCCAACTCGAAAGACAAATTCCAACTAAATCAGAGATTTCCACTGTATGTCCTGTCACAGTTTACTTTCTGTTATTGAGACAAATGCCATGACCACAAGCAACTTGTAGAGCAAAGGGTGCATTCAGCTTACAGCTTACAGTCCATCATCAAAAGAAGCCACGGTAGAAGCTCAGAGCAGGACCCTGAAGCAGGAGCTAATAGGGGAACTCTGCTCTTAAGCTTTCTCAGTCAGCAGCTATTTTTATGACACAGTCCAGGCCTACCTGCCCAGGGTTGGAGCTGCCCCCAGTGGGGTTGGTTATTGTGCATCAATTAGCAATCGAGAAATGCCCCACAGCCATGGACATGCCCACAGGACAATCTGGTGAAGGCAATTCTTCAATTAAGAATCCCTCTTCCCAGATGTGTCAAGCTGACAACCACAATTAGCCATCATGCATACCAATGGTTCCCAACCTGTGAGACCCCTGTGGCAAATCACTCTCTGAAAATATTTACATTATGATTCATAACAGTAGCAAAATTACAGTTATGAAGCAGTAGTGAAAATAATCATATGGTTGAGGTTACCACAACATGAGGAAGTGTCTTAAAAGGTCCTAGTATTAGGAAGGTTGAAAATCACTGAGGCATACATATATACATTTAAGCTATATATATAAATATGTATGTTTACATAGATTCTACTAGATATGTTAGATATTGGTTTTCAATGAGTATTTTTTTTTAATTCATCACAAATGATTCTGTGTTACAGAAGCACATTTTCCACACTCTATATGTTATAGGTTGAGCACACTTACTGACATCTCCTTACATACTTAATCTGGTATATCTATATAAAAATCTAAGATCCACATATGTGTGGAAAGAAATGATAATTTTTGATCTTCCTGAAGCATACTTGATTTGCTTAATATGCTTACTTCTAGTTTCACTTATTCTCCTAAAAGGGACATGGCTTCTGTCTTTCTGGCAGAAAACATTTCATTGTGTGTGTATACCTCATTTTCTTTATCCATGCCTCTGCTGGTGGATACGCACATTGGTTCCATAGCTCAGGTTCAAAGGTTCTGCAATAAACACTGACGACATGGAGTCCTTAGGTGACATGCTAAGGAGTGGGATATCTGGTGTGGTAGCTAGTCTTATATCAACTTGACACAACATAGAGTCATCTGACTGGAGGGGACCTTAATTGGGAAGATGTCTCTGTAAGATGTGGCTGTTAGGCGTTTCTTAATTAGTGACTGAAGGGGAGGACCTAGCCCATTGTGAATGGTGCCATCCCTGGATTGGTAGTTCCTGGTCTTATTAAAAGCAGGCTGAGAAAGCCATGGGGAGCAAGCCAGTAAGCAGCACCCCTCCGTGGCCTTATCATCAGCTCCTGCCTCCAGGTTCCAGCCCTGTTTGAGTTCCTGTCCTGACTTGCTCAGTGAAAGACTATGATATGGACGTGTAAGCCAGATAAACCCTTTCCTTTCCAACTCGCTTTTTGGTCATGGTGTTATGTTGCAGCAATAGAAACCCTAACTATGACAATCTGGTCAACCTGCACAATTTTCATGAAAGTTAGCAAAGTAGTTTTTAAAGAATTACTTTGGGAACAACTTTGTATCTCCCAATTCGATGAGTGTGATAGTTCCACACTAGGGAAGACTTTTTAAAGTGTTAGTAAAGAAGGAGACAGCATGGTAACTCATTTCTGTAGTCCCAGCTTTGAGGGAGGTCTGAATTCATGACCAGCCTAAGTCATCCAGTTATACAGTGGGACCTTGCCTCAAAGTAAACAAACAAGCAAACACAGGACTCTGAGTTCTCCTGTATAAGATGAATATGAGTGTTTCCTTTTGTTCTTCTATGGCGTTATACTACAGTGGGCTGAGTCTATTCCTGACTACACACTTGGTTATTGTTAGTTGTAAACAGTGATCAGTCTATAACAATGGCTGACTTATAAACTTAACTTTATTTGAGGCGTGTGTCTTTTGGTCGTGTGTGTGTGTGTGTGTGTGTGTGTGTGTGTGTGTGTGAAGGAGAGGGAGAGGGAGGAAGAAGAAGAGAGAGGGAGAGGGAGAAAGAAAGGGAAAGGGAGAGAGACAGAGAGAGAGAGAGAGAGAGAGAGAGAGAGAGAGAGAGAGAGAGAGAGAGAGAGATCACAGTCTATACAGGGGTTTGGTAGGTTGATACTGCTCAGATAAATCTACTAGGATCTTGGAATTCATCTCCTGGGATAAAGGGACCAGGGAAGTCAACACTTTCCTAGGCCAACTCAAACAAGTGTCTCAGAAGTTTGTTTTCCCTGGGTCCTGGTAGTCCAGGAGAAAGGAGTTTCTGGGGGCTTTCTGGTCATCTGTTCTGATCCTTACTTGTCAGCAATACCATCCCCTCCTAAGCCTTCATCTTCACTTGTCCTATACCCTGTGTAAGTAGTATCTATCTCCTAAGGATGTCATTCAGATTGACTTAAAGGGTTCCCCCTGTAACATCAACTTAACCTCATCGTTTTCCAATACCCACTTACAAATATGGTTACAATCATAAATCCTGGGAAGATCTAAACATGTATTTGATGAGAAGACACCTGCTCCAGACACCCATGTACTGTGTGGAGCTCTGCTCTGTCCCATCAGAGCAGAGGTACACCATTGCCAGACAGGACTGCTTCTGAGCTGTAGGTGTGCAGCGTTTAGACTCGATTTGAGTTGAGTTTGCTCATTCTGTGATTCTTACCCCACTTTGAGAGTTCTCCTTGAAGGGAGACATGGAGGCCAGTGTGTGCTGGATTTCTGTACTCAGGGCTTCAAAAGAAAAGTTACTGGAAGATTGTGACTGTGTGTGATAGTGCCCAGAAGGTGGGAGGTTATGAGTTCCAAGTCACTCTGAGCTACACAGTAAGATTCTGTATGTTGTTGTTGTTGTTGTTTTGTTTTGTTTTTGTTTTTTAAAAGGAAGGAAGGGGATTATAGAAGGAGGAGGGAGAAAGAAGGGAGAAGAAGAGGAGATGGAGACCATAATGGTCTTGAGTCTTTTAGTCTTCTGTGTGACACTTTACTTGTCTTTTGTCCCTCTTTGACTTCAAGTGAGCTCAATTCTTTCTATGCTGTAGATAGCCAGAAGTGAAGGACTTATCTCACAATCCAGGAAAGATTCCTGGTGTTAGAGTTAAAAAGTTTGCAGCTTACATGGGCACTAAGTTACCTCCTTCAGGGAATGACCAAGTACCTGCAGGGTCCTGATGTGAGTCAATGTCCCCTAGAAGAGGACTCCCATAACTCCTTCCTCCAAGGGTTCCATTTATGGGTTACTAATCGCTTGACCCCTTGAGTGACTCATACTTTTAGCATTTAAACAAAAGAAGCAAGTGCCAGTTCATTCTCCTTTCATGACCTTTCATGATAAAGTCTGAGCCTCTTTGGAGAGAGAGGTTTCTGAGCTTGAGAGTAGCTGCCTTCATCCCCACTCTGTTCTCAGGTCTTAAGGTGTGTCTCCTGAGACTTAAAGGCAAATATCCTGATCCTATTGGGCAACAACCTTTCTCAGTGACAGAGGCCCAACACAAAGGAAACCAAGGCTTTCTTAATCAGGCCCAGGGAGATGCCAATGTGTGATTCTTCTAACCATTGCATATGTAATTGTGAACTATGGACTTTCATCCCAGTCATCTGCTGGCCTTAAGTCCTGTGCCCCTTCTTCAGACTTACCACTTCCTTGGAAAAGACAAGGCAGGCATCTGGGAGAGTGAAGAATGACATCATTGCCCTTCTTGGTCCCTGATAACAGCTTGATCTCAATATAACTGACATGTTAGTCACCTTTTAAATATTCAGCTTGCTGGCCTTCAATAGTTTAGAGTGCACGCAAGTGTCACCGCTGTCTAATTTACAGCTCCTCATCACCTCCAGAGGAACCCTGTATCTACAGGCAAGCACTCCCCTATTCGGGGAGTAAAGAGGCAGACTTGTTTGAGAGACCCTCTTACATGTTGAAAGCTATGCTCAGTAAGCAGAAACAGAATACAGAGACCCAACACTAACTTAGTGATGCTCTAGAGAACTCACTTGATGTTAAGGGAAACTGAGTCACTTTTCTTTGGTTCTGTTGAAATCCAGCTCCTGACAGAGGTAACAGGGGTAGAAAGATTTGAAGCCCACTCAGAGACTCTTCTCATGCCCCTGGCAACTGAGTGCTCCTGAAAAAAAAAACAAACAGATCCTATCGGGAGTGCTAAGTTCCCTAGGGTCAGCTGCTTCAGCAACAACATTCTTTGGAGCACTAAGGCTAGTTAGTAATTTCCCAAACAGATAACAGAGTTTGGAGATGTGGTAGGTGGGTGAAAGGATGGGGACCTCTGAAAAGGTGAGCCAGCCTGGAGCATGACCCAAAGTTTGAGTTTTTCACTGTCCTGCATCCCACTGAATTAGATTAGAACTTGGATGAGTATTCCCCTGTGGTGGCCTTAGTTAGCCTATGATTCAGCACAGGTCTGCTACAATCAAACACATAGCCGTTCTTGTTTTCAATATGTATTGTCAACTTTCAGGACACCCTTAACTCCTCAAAGGAAAGTACAAACACATGATAGTGACCCTGCCCTCAAGGAGGTCATAGTGACAATCACTTTGGGGCAGGTGCAGAGGTCTGAGGAAGAAGACACATGTCCCAACAGCACAGGACATGGATAATGGAGACTAGAATGCATCTGAGTCTTAGAAGTATCTATAGGTTGAGACTAGGAAGAAGTGATTTCCTCCTAGCTAACTAGATATCTTTACTCCTCACTAGATGCACATGCATAGACACTTGTGTAAGTGTGTATACATGCACACACTCATATGCTTACACATGAACACATACACAGATAGACACATGTACACACTCACCCAGCTAACAAAATGCCTCTTGTTACTAAGCACTGGCTTCTGCTAAGTGTTCAACTAACGTTTCCTCACCCTGCATACTTTCTTAAATAGGCATTATCCCCTACTTTCTCAGAGAAACTGACACAGGCAGGTAGCATGAAGCTAGCATGAGATAGACTGGATGTATGTCTGGCTGTCAATGTTTACATCATTAAGCAGGTCCCTGAGTGGTCTGACTTGAGAAATGTGACACATCTTCAGTGAAATGGTTCTGACTTGTTGGCTCTGAGAACAAAAGAAAGGTGTCTACATGGATAGGGTACAGAGAAAATGGAGTCTGGGAACAAAGAAGGGAGGCCACATGGGCTGGGTCAGGCAACACAGCAGAACAAAGATCACTATAGCTTTAATCTGTGGTCATAGAAACCAGAGAACTTAACTCACCAAGAACCAACTAAGTGGGAGAAAGTATATACTCTTCCCACTGAAGGGCTTAGAGGACTCTGAGAAATGAAAGGCTACCAAAGCCAAACATAGCCCTAGCAGAGGGCATAGTCAGCAGTGCCCTATGGTATCCACTTTGCACGCAAGTCAATCTTCTTGTATAATGGCCTGTGTGTCCAGTACTTTACTGTATCCAACTGCCAGTGAGTCAAAGGATGGTGGAACTGACCAAAGAATCAGTAGAGGGGATCCTTCTGAGGATCCAGGGCATAGCTGGAGAGAGCAAGCTGGAGGAAACATGATGAATATCTTCAAAAAGAGAAAGCTCACTAGCTGTAGGAATTATAGCTGGATTTAAAGGAAAAAAAAATAAAATATAGTAGATCCCAGAACTAGGATCTAGGCCAGCTTCACTAGACAGCACTGAGTCACCTGCAGACTGTGTCCTTGGGTGAAGACAGTTCAAAGAATGACTGCATGCAGAATTCCTGGGTCAACAAGAGGAGTAAATAACCTCTCTGTGTTATTTTTCACATCTGTAATGATAGTATCATTTTAAGATCCTCACCTGAGATGCAAGGACAGTGGTGTTTGGCACAACGGGAGCCACCTCTGCTTGTCCTGACTGAAGACCTGAAGGTTGTGCTTATCACCACAGAGCTGCTCATATAGAGAGGGCTCTTGAGGCAAGGAGGACTCTTTAACGAGTCCATGAAAGATCATCTATAAGGGGGCCTAGAGAAGGGGCAGTTCTGAAGGTAGCATGTAAATCGATGAATAGATTCTAGATCCCTTCCTAACCCTTATTCCTTAAAAGCAACTCAAGTAAATTGAAAGCAAATGTCTGCTCCATTCTAAGGTGGTAGTCCAAAGCATAGAAAGTTCATTGTGTCTGGAAACATTCAGTGATTAACTGTAATCCCAGAGACAGGAATACAGTTTGCTTATGTGCAGGACACAGTGGGTTACAAAAAGGACAATCACCAACCATAGCATAACTTGACCCTAAGCACGTTTGTAGAAGTAACCAGTAACTCACAAGTGTTAGTATTTATGGACTGGGCCGGAGAGATGATTCAGTGGTTAAGGGCACCAGCTGCTTTTGCAGAGGGCCTGTGTTCTGTTCTCAGCACCCACATGATAGCTCACAACAAACTGTGACTCCAGTTCGTAACTCCAGTTCCATGAGATCTGCCTCTGTCTTCTGACTTCCACAGGCATCAGGCTCATGTGTGATACACATACACGTGTGCAGGCAAATACTCATGTGTATAAATTTAGAAATCTAAACGAAAAAGCTAAATACATCAACATGCCTTAAGAAAAGAAAACAAACAAGCAATACAAAAACCTTTCCTCTAAAGGGGAAACTTGAATATTTCCTCTGTGAAGAAGAGAGTTCGGAGTTCTGTCCATTCCCAGCATACACTCTGATTCTAGAACACCTGGTTTTGACTCCTTTGCCACCTGCTAGCCTCAAGAGTTCCTCAGTTCTTCAGAACTTGGTGTTCTCCTGCCACAGTGATGGAAGGCCATAGTGAAGATCAAACCTGCTAGGTACACTGCCCTTAGCATTTGGAGCTAGTAAATTCTACGGCATTTGTAAATGAAAACTGTCTGTCCATCATCCACTTATGTATTTACTTAATTATCCATTTTTCCACTCATCCATCCACCCATAACCCCATCTATTTATCTATAATCTATTTATCTATCTATCCATCCACCCATCTAGCCATCGATCTGCCATCTATCAATCTTCCATCCATCTACCCATTCATTCATTCATTCATTCATCAATCTAGCCACTTATTCATCCATCATACATATCCACATACGTATTTACCTATCTATCCACTCATCTATTTCTGTCCATTTTTTGTCTACTTGTGTATGTCAATGCTCAGGCTCCAATGTTGGTCCCAAACAAGTATTCTGCTACTGGGCTTTATCTCCAGTCCTGTTTTATTTTCTTTGTGCCTGTTTATATTTTATTAACATGCAGTACCTGATAGGTGGTACTTGCAGACCAGCAGAGCAGTGCAAACCATAATAGCCCTGAGGAATAATCTATTCTTGGTTTATACAGGACTTAACATTTATACACAATTGTTATGCATTCCTAACTCTGAGTTGCAAAGGACCCTGCATTTATCCATGAGCATGGCAAACACCTGTGTGAAGGATTGGAAGGAGTCCATTACTTTTCCAGGGCCTCAGAGGCACGTGGAACACCCCAGTTTTCCTCTTCTTTTATGTGCAACGCAAGACTCAGAAATTCGACCACAGACCTTAGTGCTGTGCAAAGGCCCTAGTCCCTTACAAGTTCCAAGGTTTCTACAGAACGGGAAAGTATCTGACACCCCCTCAGCCTTCTTATGCATGCATATGTCTTCACTAAGTCTAGAAACCATGACAAAGCCAGAGGCTCGCCTTGCAGAGTCCTCTGCACCCATTCAAATGCCCTTAACCCCTCTTGAATAGTCTTTAAGGGATGGGGAAAGTACCCTAGGCTACACAGGGCAAAGGCTCTTAGCTTAAAGCCTTCCACCAGCTCCCACAGACAGGATCTTGTGAAGATACCTTTTCTCTCTTAAGGTTTACTTTTATTCTTATTTTTTTCTGATGCTGGAGACACAAGGCCCAGTCCCAGAAAACCCTCTTAGCCTCAGCTGCTTCCCTAAGCCCTTCTCTTTCCTAGGGTTTTTTTTTTTTTTTCTTGCTTTATTTTTTTTTTTTTTTTGGTAGAATTCCCTCTACTAGGGGAGAAGCAGCTGATTCACTTTCCAGTAGGACATTGCTGGGTGCCCCTGCTTCCCACTGTAGAAGGCTTACTGCACGTTTACCACCTTGGTGCTGACAGATGCCCCCATTTTTCTCACTTCCCCTTGATGTTTTGCCTGTGCAATGCTTTTTTTTTTCCCCTTCAACAACATTCCCCAATGACCACCTCTTCTCTATTGGTCAAGTGGAGATTCTGCAGAGGGAAGACAGTGTGGGGGGATTATAGAGTACTAGGAGAGTGTTGCTGTGGAGCTGACAGGGAGAAAATGCCATCTTGTCTCCAGCAACGAAAATACTTGGAGGTAAGAAGCCTGTCATTTTCCCTTTCCTCTAGCTGAGAACAACAGAACCTGATAACCTAGAGGAAGACAAGGCCCCAGGATTGTTCAATGTCACACAGCCTGGTAGGATGCAGCCTGGGGACACATATAGTAGCCATTTCAGATGCAGGTTAGTTGAAGCATCCTCCTGTCTTCCCCTTTAGACCTAGTGAAGCGGGTGGAGTCACAGTGGAGACTATGACTCACACAAAGTCCTGAAAGCATGGATTTGACAAACTGATCGCCATTTTCTGGTAGCAAGCCTGCCGCCAAGTAACATGAGCTGCACTGCATTATGTTACAGAAGATCTAAAAATTTCTTAATATTCACATTAACATAAGAAGACCACAGAGCCCCATTCCTTGAAGGCTTGGTTCCACCCATACCTTTCTTCTTAGAAAGTAGATCCCTGGCCCGCAGAGGGCATTGGGTCCCTCTGGAGACAGAATTACATGTGGTTGTGAGCCTCCAGATACGGGGAAGATGGTGATTGCTCTCAGCATCCCTGGACCAGACCACGTGACTACTCTCAGCCAAGGACTTCTGGGGAGACATGGCACTGAAGTACCTGGACCAGCATGAGTCCTGGGCTCTGGATTGTGTGACTGTTACCTCAATAAGCAGGAGTGCCCTAGTAATGCCCTAGTCTCTGAAGTGATAAATGAGGGAGAGAACAAGCAGTCAACCTTTCTATTGGGGGGTACTGAGAATACAAACGTCTGACTCTGGTTTCCCTGTACACTGGGTAGTTTTTCTTGTCAACCTGACACAAACTAAAGTCACTTGGGAAGAAGAACTTCAGTTGAGGAATGGTCTCTGTCAGATTGGCATGTCTGTGGGGCTTCTACTTGATTGTTAATTGAAGACCCAATTCACTGTGAGCATTGACACAGTAAGAAAGCTGGCAGAGCATGAAGGAAAAGAAGCAAGCCGGAAACAGCTTTCTTCTACAGTCTCTGCTTCCCCAGAAGAAAGATAGTGACCAAGAAGTGTGGCCCAAATAAGCCCTTTCTTCCAGAAAATGCTTTGGGCAGAGCAGTTCGTTGCAGCAACAGAGAAGTGAAGTAGAACACGCTGAAATCAGAGATGTGACCAGTGCATCCTGGTATTAATTTTCCTAGTTGGAAGCGTTCAGCTCCTGGGTGTGTCCTGAAATTCTGTCCATGGGTGGGTCCTGAAACTCTGTCCATGGGTGGGTCCTGAAAACTCTGCATGTACAAAGGACCAAAGGACTAGGGGTTGAGGGGCATGGATACAGACTGGGAGATGGGACACACAACATGGGACATGGGACACTGTACACAGGACACAGGACAGGGACGAAAACAAGCACTTCTTTTATTTCATTCCACTTAATATGTCTTTCCTTTGTGCATGTTTGAAATAAAATTTAAGAATTCTGAACTTAAATGGCTGTCATTAGCTAACTGTCGATGGTACATACCTCTAATCCAAACACTCAGGAGGTAGAGGTAGGCAGATCTCTGATTTCGAGGTCAACCTGGTCTACAGAGTAAATTCCAAGACAGCCTGAGCTGCACAGAGAAACTCTGTCTCAAAAAAAAAAAAAAAAAAAAAAGGCCATCATTTTCAAAAGAGAGAAAAGAAATCATGTTGATGAGGGTAATTAGTAAATACTATATCATACGGAACGTGACCATGGATATGCTGGTTCTCTCTGTGATAGGGTTTATTTGTTCTGGGATCTGTGTCTCTGGATGCTGTGAAATTTTTCTTATCCAAACTTTTAAGGTGCTGAGGTGAGGACAGAAACATGACGCTGGTCCAACCACTTCTACCTAGCTGCAGCCGTCTCTCATCTGCACACTCTACAGTCTATGCCTGTGACTCTTCAGCTATGTGGACTGTGGACTCTGAAGGACCTGCACTGGAGGTAACAGTCAGTCCCGGGCACCTATCATAGGCACCAAAGTTCACAGTTTTTTTGTGTCCTGAGGCAAAGGATTGTACCAGGAACACATGGTAAGACACTGAAAACAGAGACTTTATTAACAAACAGAAAACACACGTCTTTCTTTTTCTTTTAAGTTTTTAATTTTGGTGTTACTTTTTAATTGTTTTATTTATTTGCATTCCAAATGTTGCCCCCTTTTCTGGTACCCCCTCCAAGAGTTCTTCACCTCCTCCCTCCTCCCCTTTACCTCTGAGACTGTGCTTCCCCCAACCCTGTCACCCATTTACCCACTCCCATCTCACCCTCCACCCTCCCCTTTCTTGTATTCCCCTTCCCTGGGGCATCAAGTCTCCACAGGATTAGGCATATCCTCTCCCACTGAGGCCAGGAAAGTGAAAACACTTTTAAAGATGAGAGTGAGTTACTGAGCAGGGAAATGTCTTTTCTCTAAAGCGTTGGGAACAAGTCTCATGTGATGCACTGTTCACTGTACATACAGAATCAGTTTCTGCTCTTTCTTTGACAACTGACTTCTTATTAACAGTGTTTACATCTTGAAGTGGCTCCAGTTTTACCTCTGTGCTCTCTGAAGTGAATGCCTAGGTACAGCAGCCTGGCTGACTCTGATCAGCTTAGAGGCTTCAACTTCCCCCAAGCCCAGAATCTGTTCCGTAGAGAATGTGTATCCCTGGTTAACAGGGAGCATTATGCAAGGTGGGGTCCTTGCATCACTCTCCCCAAGCTCTTAGTATTTCCCTAGCTCCTGTTTAGTTGTAAAGAGAGTAACAGGCTCTCCAGTCCATGGAGGAGCCTTTCTCTTCAATGCTATTACCATGGTTACTGCTGTGTTCCCAGGCACACTATCATTTCTGGGCACTGGGAGGAAGAGAGGAAAAGGAGACCATCTATGTGGAGTACAGGAACCTGTGGAAGCCAAAGGAGGGCATTGGGTCCCTCTGGAGACAGAATTACATGTGGTTGTGAGCCTCCAGATGTGGGTGCTAGAAGCTAACCTCAACCAACTCTGGAGGAGCTGCAAGCCCTCTTTCTTAATCACCGAACCTCTCCAGCTCTGATAGCCACATTTCAAAGTGTCTAATTCTGAACATCTAATTGTGTGCACGTCTTGCTTTTGACCTCATTATTTCCAGTAGTCAAAAATTCTCTACAATGCAAACCTATAAAAAGTATCAATGTACATATACAAATAGAAATGCTTATTCTATTTCCCTCATCCAATGACACCTCATATAATAAAGAAGGTTTTTCTGCACGATTACTATTTCTAAGTAAACTTCCAGGAGGGTTTGGAAGATCTTCTAACCCTTTTTCATGGATATGGTAGAAAGCTGGTATAGAGGCTAGGAAATAACAGCACATACCACATATGCATAACTTCAGACAGCGACACTTATAAGTGGCATCTCCCTGTTTGTGGTTTTTATTCTTTCCACCTTGGTGGCTTCCTCCTCCTCTGTCTTTAAGGAACTCTCTACTTTAAAAGTGCTGAGTTCAAGAAGAGGGGTTATACCTGCCTCACCCTATGTAAGCTACAATTCAAAGATCCTAGCTCATGAGAAGACTCTCTCCTGAACTTGAGTTCAGAAGCGAGGAGGAAGCCCTGTGATGGTGAGTGGAAACAGTGCTGGCCCATTTCAGTGTTCAGAGCTGCCAGAATGTCAGGAGAATCCCCAATGTAGCTGCCTGGGTGGCTACTGAGTGTTGTTTGCTCAAGCAAGCACTCATTGCTAAGGTAGTACTGGCCTTGGCTCAACTTCCTCCTTCCTCTCTGTTCTGTATCCTTGCTGACCATCAGCTGCCTGATAAATGTGTCCTCTAGTCTCTAACTGGAAATGATTTCTACCGCTGCTGAGGACATGGAGGTAGGGAGTGTGGTGCTGGAAGACAAGGCATTCAGTTCAGCTACAGACATGACCGTGGGATCCGTGAGTTCCAGGACTACAGAAATGCATGTGCGGAAGGTGCTGGTCTAGACAATGAAGAAATAGCTTTCCGCTGAGGAAGCCCGAGTCCATTAGTGAACTCTGTTAGTGGGTCAAGAAGAGTAATAGCTAGTAAATATTTTATTAACATCGTTTGAATCTTACTAATGGGAAATCCAACTATTTCAGAGACTCCTATTCAGCATGATGCTATTCCTTAGCATAGGGTGCCTGCTGTTTCCCAGGATCTGGAGAAATACACCGAGATGTCCAAGGAGAATTCTATGGGCATCCAGGATGACCACTTGTCTGTTGTTAACCACCGTATGCTCCTACCATGACAGGTCCCCATCATGTGCCCACTGCTAACTATCTAACTATGGTATAGCACATTTATGACTATACTAATATGTTAATGTTTTTCCATGTCGGAATTAAATAAATGACTTTTTCCAGGATATTTTAAAAAGTTAAGTACTCTAATACATTAAGTATAATAATAAGACTCATTACACAATGTCTTTCATTTAGAAGATTGTTAAACCCTTTACAAACCAAGAGAAAAATAACCAACTATAATAGCAACAAAGATATAGTGCTCACAGAAGCCCTATTGATCATGGGAATAGAGCAATCACAGTGTGCTTTCAGAGGGGAAACGTCAAGCTTAAATTGCCAGAAAACAAACAAATAAAAAACAGTAGATTTCTAATTTTTTCTTCCAATTTATGAGACAATTGATAAGATTGTGTGATCATATTTCAAGAGCTGGCTTTACAGAGATGAGAGCCCAACCAGCTGGGAGTAAAGGAAAGCAGATCAGAGGGCATGTTAGTAGGAGTAGTGGCCAAGCTTCCTCTATTATCTCTAAAAGTTATTTTTTCCCACAGTACAGCAAACTGAGATACAAGGTGCCAACATCAGAGAATCATATACAATGGGATGATCATGTTGTCTTGCCTATGAGTCACTCATTAGCATCAGCCCTCTCAGAAAGGAAACATGTTCTCCGTTTCTTTGAGACTGACTAATTGATGGGAAGAGGGGCTTCTAGCATTTAACAGCACATCTATTTAACCCTCAACAGCTGGTCAGAAGTTCAAATGTTCTGTATGCAAAGGCAGTACAATGACCCAGGGTATAAATGCCTGTGATTCCAATACTTGGTAAGCCAAGGTAGGAGAATTGTCATGAGTTAGAGGACAGCTTGGGTTATGTAGTGAGTTCCAGGCATCCAGGGACAATACCATGTCTCAAAATCAATAAAAGTAAATAAATACATAAGAATTTTGTTATTGAATCCTCCCCCAGAACTACATAAAATACATTTTGGGCACTAGCTAGGGAGGAAAATATTCAGCTAGAACACCCATATACATAAGTCCAGCACGTTATTAAAGTTGTGAATCTGAAAAGGATCATGCAATCATATTTAAAAAAAATGACTGGGAAAGATGGCATCTAGAGTTAAGAATCTTCTTTAAAGATGAGCAACTAGGAGCCAGGTTTGCTAACAGAAAGGTGAGAGGGAGCCCCTGTATTGAAGGCATTCCCATCATGCTTTACACAGGAGAGATGAGCAGGACTCAGAAGCAGGACTGGCAGGAGAGCAAAGGTACCACTTCTTACTCCTCTCCTCTAGCCCTGTACGAAGTTCAGAGAATAAGGAAGAGAGACAGATGAGGCCCAAGACCTCCCCATCTTTGTTAATAACCGATTTTCTTTTAATTATATCTTTATATGCAAAGATCTAGATTGAATTGTGTGGTCTGTATCTTGAACTTGGACTGCGCGGAGTCTGCCTCTTGGTTCTCTGTATCGAGGTTGGTTCTTAGTTGGGTCTAGTTTAAGTGAGAAGGCAGAGCTTCCTGGGAGCAGCTGCACTGGCACGCCAGTTTCTTTTTGAGCTATTTTGACACCAGTGTCACTCGCATCGAGTGCCATTAGCATTTAACCATTTTGATGCGCAGCATCCTTCCCCTGTTCCTACTGCTTCTTCTGTAGGTCATTATTGACGGATGCAGTGATTCTGAGATGTCTCCCACTTTAGTCATTCCTACCTGGAAAAAAACATTCCCGTTACATTATGTGCAGACTAGCTTTTCATATCATTATAATTTTAAAATCTGTTCCCCAGAATTAAGGTAGGAAAAGTTATTTTTAAATTTTGTTTTATGTGTATGGGTGGTTTACCTACATATATACGTGAAAAAATGTACCTAGTGCCCTCAGAGACCGGAAGAGGTATTGGACTTTCTGGAACTGGAGTTACTGATGGTTCTGAGTCACCTTGTGGTGCTAGGAATTGAACTCAGTCTTCAGAAAGAGCAGCCAGCACTCTTAACAGCTCAGCCATTGCTTTATCCCTGTGATCTTACTTCTATCTATCTATCTATCTATCTATCTATCTATCTATCTATCTATCTATTTTTGCTTTGTTGTTTCTAGTGAAACATAGTGGAATATAGTCTGCTTTTTTTTTTTTTTCTATATGAAAAGGCAGAGAGTCCACATTCTCTACTCCAAACTGGATTTCTGCTTTCTCCTCTTCTTCGAGGACCCAGTTTTAGGACTTCTTATCATGCATCTTCAATTCTAATGTAGTTTAAGTTAGTAGGTGTCCAAAATCTTTAAAAATGTTAACTAGTCAATGCTCATAAAAAAATAAGGATCGTGATTATAGATGGTTAAGAAGCTGTCTTAGTTAGATTTTAACTGCTGTGAACAGGCACCATGACCTAGGCAACTCTTATAAGGGCAATATTTAATTGGGGCTGGCTTATAGGTTCAGAGATTTAATCCAGTATCATCAAGGGGGAAGCATGACAGCATCCAGACAGGCATGGTGCAGGAGGAGCTACATCTTCATCTGCAGGCCTCTAGGAAAAGACTGACTTCCATGCAGCTAGGACTAGGGTCTTAAAGACCATTCCCAGAGTGGCACATCTACTCCAACAAGGCCACACTTCCTAATAGTGCCATTCCCTGGCCCAAGCATATACACACCATCACAGAAGCCAAACACGAAAGGCTGCAGTGATGCTATCTCTGGGACATTGTACAACTGTCTACTGGTGTATGCTACAACATCAAAACCAGGAAGAAGACAGTGCTCAGGCCTACTTTGCAGATGAAAAATGCCCAGTTTAGAATCTCTGTGAATATTCAAGAACTGCCCATTCATTCCCTAGCCCTATCCAGTTTCCTATCCTATTGCCAACAGTGTCACTTAGCCAACAGACAATGGGATGATCCAGGTGTGGGATAGTTATTGTTTGATTTTTCAACTCTCCCACTATATCGCCACTGTATAGATATCCAGCCTGAGAATGGGATGGGCAAAAAGAGGCTGAAGAAGTAGGAATCCTTTGCAAAACACACGTGTTCTGGGTCACAGAGAAAGCTAGGCTCCAACTGCAGCATTTCCTGTCTCCCAATTCCACATCTTTCAGTGCTCATCCTGTGGGCCAGGAAACAAACTAATTGCAGTTCTGGGGCCTCTGACCCTTGCAGGGTGCTTGCTAGCCTTGTTCCTGTCCCCAATCAAGGTCACCTCTGCTCTCCTCATTCTGTCTCTTTGGGTCACATGGCCAACTGCCTCATCTGACCAGAGCCCCAAAGGTAAGGTAGGCACTCCGGAAACAATGGCAGAAGTGGGACACAGCCAACATGCGTGGTGTATCCACTTATGTGTGTGTGTGAATGTGTATTAATAGAAATCTCACTGGGTGAGTCAGAGAAACTGTGCTTTGGTACCATAAGGAATGCTAGTCTGTACGATTCCTCCCTGATTTAGGGCCTTGGTTTGTAGAAGCTATGTGACTCAGCAGTATGAGACTCAGCTGGACACACTGAGAGGATGCACCCATCAGAGACCTTCCCCTAAATCCTCTGGAAGACTATGGAGAAAGCAAGTCTATCTATCTGCTTATTTGTTTTTTTTGTTTGTTTGTTTTTTTTTTTTTTTTGGTCAGGAAACCAGAGTTCTCTCTCAAGGAGTGTTGGTGTCTCTGTAAATGATTGGGCCATATTTATGTTTCTTCAACTAGAGGAACATGGCAACTGAAATAGCAATACAGAAAGAAAGTCATGTTAAAATAGACAAGGGCTGCAGTTTAGTTGGTATGCTGGTTAACATACCTGAGCTCTTGATTAGTAATTGATGTGGGAGGCACAGCTCACTGGGGGCGGGGGGCATCAGATAGAACAGATAGATCTGTACTGTATAAGAAAGCATGCTAGGCAAGTCAGCAGGAAGCAAGCCAGTAACTAGCATTCCTTATGGTTTCTACTTCAAGCTTCTACATTGAGGTCCCACCTTGGTTTCCCTAGATGAAAAAAAAAATGTAAACTGTAAGCAGAAATAAACCTTTTCCTCCTCAACTTGCTTTTTGGTTATGGCATTTATAGTTAACAACAGAATATAAACTGAACAGTTGATATAGTATGTATCCCGCATGCACGGGGCCCTGAATTCCATCCCGATGAACCAGGAGTGGTAGTACTCACATAATTCAGCTCAAGGACATCCTCAGTCACACAGGGATTCAGACCAGCCTGGGCTACATGAAACCTTGTCTCCAAGAAAGCAAATCCAAAGAATCATATCAAATTTGAGCTTGATAATTTGCTGACCCGAGGAGCTACCTTTCTGCTGTCCTGTCTTCATGATTTTCATGGCTACAGCTTTGTCAGGGCACAGCAACTGTGGGGTTCAAACCTACAGGTTCAAAACTACAGACATTGTTGTCTCTAGTGTGTTCATTTCTTCACCTGGGATCTGAGAGCTGTTAACATCTGCAAAACAGTACTTATTATAAATAGATAGTGGCCATTCTTATTGGACTGAAAGTAATCCTAGGGTAGCCTGCTTTGGTCATCAACTAACTAATTCATGACAAAGTGAACTATCTGACCTTGTACAGCCAAACTGGTAGCTCAGCAGAACTGAGGGCCATTCTTCCAAATGTCACCTGGTATCTCTTATAGAATACAGAAAGTAGGATTTCTCCTCCCTTCTGAATGGAGGGCTCTCACCTTACCTCACTAATTACCTTACCTCAGATCTCTCCTTCAAAGTTTGTGAGCAGGCATTTCCATCAAGGATGTTATTTTTTAAAGTATGTACAGATAAAATGATTGATCCAATCAAGAAGTGTTAGGAAAGGGTGGTGTCTTTCTTGTCTTTAGCCAGAGTTATATACTGACAGGAAATGATGTGAATGAACACAGGGCTTTCCTTCTACAAACATTCTCAGACCAGGCTGCCAATGACGCCGGCACCCTCTCTGGCCACTGCAGTGGAAAGGAACTTTCTAGGCATTAATGTATGCTTTCCATGAAGTCCCTCACAGGTAACAAAGGCTAATAATGTTCAGAAGTTTAGTCATGATAGAATTACTTAAAGATATACAAACATTATTTCTGACTCTAGCTTTTTTCGCTTCTCTACTTCTCCGTGCTTTATTGATGGATAGCTGCAGAGGTTCATGGTGCTTCTTCTGTCTTTCCACAGAGTATCAGGGATTACTCTGCACTCCCTATAATGAGTTACCATACAGGCCTCAAAATACTGACACCTCACTTTTTCCACTGTGGTTTTAGAGATCTTGTTGTTGTTGTTGTTGTTGTTGTTTGTTTTTTTTTAAGCAGGTGAATGGAATCTATTAGGCATTATTAAAACCCAAAACGATGTCTGAAACCCAACTGTACAAGGGAATAGGTTCCCGTGCCAGCATTTAACTGCATATAGTTAGTTGCTCTTTTCCCCCTATGAGGAAAGAAATATAGAGAAGTCAGAGATGCTCAGCTCTTCCCTGCTGGCAGGCTCTGAGCCCAAACCAGGAGCTTTCACAGTGGATGCTGGACACAGCTAGGTCTCTGACCTCCCTCTTCTTTTTGACTGGTTTTGCAGCTCAGTAGCCACACCTACATATCTTTCCAGTACCCTGGCTCTGGAGGGCCCATGGGAATCCCACTTTTCTCTCCGTTACACTTGGTGGGTTCAGTGCATAGGTTTGGGGTGCTCGTCAGTGAGTCTGGCCAGTCATCTGGCACACTAACGTCCTACCTTCTGAATGAGCTCTGTGAGGGCAGGGACCTCACCGTCCCCTGGGGCTGACTTTTGTGGGAGCCCCAGGAGAAGCTGCCACTGGAGGATCTTGTGTTCCTGAATGACCCTTTAGGTTGGAAAGAAGAGTTAAGATCACCTTCTTCAGACTGTGGAGTTTACAGTTCTAAGTCTGCAGGTCTCCTTAGGCCCTCACTCCCAGCTGTCCTGAGGCCCTAAGATCACTGGCGACTTCACAGTTGTATAAGGGGAAGTAATGAGAGGGAACAGGGCTCGATAACTCAGGCCAGGCTTAAGACTTGACCTACACCCACTCCATCTAATCAGAAAGATTTCAAAGACATGGCAGTCTAAGTCCTTGTCACCTTGTTCCTCCAGCAGTCCTCTGCCACCTCCTGTTCTACCCTATGGATGTTGGGTGTGCTGACTATACCTTTCTCCTCCCTGACCCCCACTTTTCTTAACCAGAATGCAGCCAAACATTATTCTCCTTGCATCTTGTGCTCATCTTTCTGTGAGTGACTCTCTTAATCCACCTTCTCTTTACCCTAATTGCAGAACACTGTCTCACCGTATGCTAGGTGATGGTGGGTCTACCAGTTTGGATCAGCTCTAGGGAGGATCCATTGTTTCAGGCTATTCCTCCTTTCCAAGGCCCTCTACCCTTCTCTATACACACACCCTGGTCCCTCAGGCTCAAACTCTCAATTTCAATAAACTCTTTGGGCCAGTTTAGCTGTCTCTGCCAACCCACTGGATTGAATTCTGGTCTATACAAAGATGAAGATTGCCTGCTCAGGAGAAGTCCCCAGGCACCAGACAGAAGAAGATGTTCACCCTATTTGATTCTAAATCAAAAGGCTCTAGAGCTTGGATCAAAAATAATTGTGTTAGGAAAGCATCCCTGAGAGAAGAGGAGTTTGGTAAGGTGACTTTCCCAGAACTCAGTTCCATTTAGAACTGGGAGGCAAATGATTGAGCACAGGATTTCATACTTTCCTGCTTTCTTGAAAATGACAGGGTGAGCCTGACTGGAGCTTTTCCTGATGACTTAGCCTCTCTAGCCTTGAAGCCTGAGTTTCACAATCTGACAGAACCGAGAGATGAGCTGGGGATCAATTTGGATCCAGATGCTTATCTCAACACAAGGCCATCTCTGGCCGTGAGCTCTTCGCATGCTCTCTGTAGTGTCCCTGTGTGTGTAATTAGCCTTTCTTTCCTTACCTTTCTCACTCCCTTTCCTCCTCCCCCTTCCTCTTTCTTCATCTCTCCACAGCCCTCGTGACGCTGGCTTCATGCTCTCAACTCATCCCTCTACTTATACTCCATGTGTTTGGAAAAGTAAAAACCAAACTCTCAGGAGGGAATTAGCAACAAACAATATTTGAGGACTTCATTGTGTGGATGCCACTCGGCACGCCAGAGGTCCTGGGGAGGCCAGGAGATTGAGCACCTAAGTGGAGAAATTTCTACAACAGGAACCAATAAAGGTTCTGTCTGAGCAGATGGATCGTGCAGACACGTGTGTGAGATGTGTGGCAGGAGCAGAGGACAGCTTTGTAAAACTGGCGCTCTCCTACCTTTCTGTAGATTCTGGGGATTGAACGGCACTCAGGTTCAGCAAGTGCCTTTCCTCGGTGAGCCATCTCGAAGTCCCAAAAAACTGTCTCAATGAGGAAGTGTCTCATAAACACATCTAAAATGTAAAGAGGGCAGCCCAATATCCAGTTTGCGAGTGCAGAAACAATTAGTGTGAGTTTTGGTAACCCCAGGGTGTTACCTGCCATCCTAGTTCTTCAGCTACTTAAATTCCATGCACGTCTTCTCAAGGATCCCAAGGAAATATGGCTATAGATATATGTATGGCCACATATATGGGGAAAGATGAGCAACTCAGGTTCTTCCAAACCTGGAACTGTAATCAGCTGTGGTGACCAGTAAGGACACAGGAATTCCCTTTGCTTTTCTTTATGACAGCAAGGCCTGTGTACACCTGGCATCTTAGTGCAAACTGCCCCTCCCCAAGTGAGCGGAATATATTTTTGCTTGATTATATTGCCATTCAAACCAGAACTAAGTGTGTGCTGTGTGTGTGTGGTGTGAATTAGGAGGTGTCTAATGAAGTTCAAGAGCTATCAGTGTCAAGGGGACTCTACTTGTCTGGGACATTGCTCTAACTATAGGCTCAGGGATGCTTCTTGGATGATTTCTCTGCTTTCTCTGTTCTTTTTGATATCTAGATTCTGACATTTCCAGTTTCAGTCTTCCCTTCCCACTTCCTCCCCATCTTCCCAACTCAACCCTGGCCAGCAAAGCATCAAGTTTTGAGTGTGTGTCCTCACCGTCAACTCTGGGGCCCAGGACTATGAGAACAGGGAAGCTTAGCTCCAGAGGCAGGTAGCCAGCAAGCCTGCTCTCTGGGGTCCCAGGCCGGAGGGACATTTGTTCAAGGAGGAGCTTGAGAAGGGAACATCCTTCAGGCGTGATGTTATGAAGTTAACAGAATGATTAAGTCAGACAGCTGGCTGAGCTTCCTAGAAAAGGGGATCTAAAGGGTCTGACTTGAATCTGATGCCTGTATCTTAGATGGACTTGACTGGTTCTCCTGGGATTGCAGGCAAGTGCCCAGTTCATGCAATGTTGGGGACCAAACCAAGAATCTTGTGCACATCAGGCAAGTTCCATAGCAAATGAGCTGCATCCCTAGCCCCGAGGGGCCACGTCGTCTGCTGACTGTATGCTGCCCCTTAGATCTGGTCCAGCTGTGTGTTCACAGGTCACCATGCACTTTGTCCTGGGCCGTAGCAGATAATGTACAACATGGTAGAACATTTCCCTGGGACCTCGTTCTACTCCAGTTGACCCTGGAGTTATTAAAAGAAATAGTTCTATTGGAATTAGTGCTTTGACCAATGTCAAAATGTGGATTGGCTATTTCAAGTTCCTCAATTCTTGAAATTGTTTACCTTCTGGTAGGGAGGGGTTTTCTCAGCTGTAGTTACCAGCCAATTTCAAAGTTGGTATAGTGTTTGTGTGAAGGAAGACAGTCATGGTGTGTGACAGGCAACTCCCATCCTGCAGTACATTCTACACTTGCTGGGAGACTTTATCATGTTAAAAAGTAGAAAAAAAAAGTCTTATCAATGGCAATTAAGCCAGAAATGTCAATGAATTTGTTGATTTTTTTTTTTTTTGAAAAATAACTACTTTAAGATGAAAGGCTGTAGTCTATCTTGTTTTCTTTCAAAATAAAAGTCAACTCCTACCAAAGAGTGACACCCTTAGAAAGTCATCTATGAAGTAAAAATGTCTCATATAAAACCCAGAGAGCTGGGTGTTTGTTCTTTGGCTTAAAGTTGACATTGGTCTTACTAGGCGCCTAGGAGTGGGTGTGTGAGCCACGCATGTGAGTGTGTAAGCCGTTCCCGTAGAGATCCGTCATGATACGACACAGATGTTTCTACAAAACCAAATTTAATTAATATGCAACAAACACTCACCATGTAAACACATCTTTAAAAAAATCTGATAATAATTCCAAGGACCACTTACAGGCTTTCATAAAAACATCTTATAGCAAGAGTTTCAATACAGAATGGTTTCTATGTCAAAATACATTTACACTGTAAATTGTTTATAGAGGGGGAAAAAAAAAGACACTGAGGAATGGAGTTTGCTGGCATTGGATTCAACATCAGCAACTGCCCCTGAATAATCCCTTCATCCTCTAATTCTGACAAACAGGCTAACCTACCCCTCTATACTTTGCCTATGCTTTTTATTCACTCTATTGGCCAGTTAAAAATACCAAGACACGATCACCATGCTTATTCCACTGTGGGCAGCTCAGCAGCCAGCCCAAAGCATCACTTCCTGAGGGCCCCAGTCCTGCCCAGGCTGTGGGTCCTGGTTGGATGCTGAGACCCCAGGACTTTTCAAATCTCTCAGCTTCGAGACAACACTTTAGGAGTCACACAGTAGTTACCCAATGCAAAGTGGAGAAAACGAAACATAACAACAACAAAACAAAACAAAACAAAAAAAAAAAACCAAAACCAAGACCAAACCAAAAACAAAACAAAAAAGTCACATAAAAGCCACATGTGGAGATTGATCACACGATTTTTATTGGTCTTTTGAACAAATGTATTCCTCTGTGAAAAACTCCTGCAAAAGAGACGTTGGAGTGTATGAATTCAACCCTGAGCATTAACACTGCATTCCAAGGAGGGCGGTCACGAAGCTGGTTTGATTGAAGCACAAAGCACAAGCCACTGATACTCTCTGTGTGATCAGGTTTTTACAAAAAAATACATAGTTTTCAATAAATAATGCTTAATTTTACAACTTTGATACAGCAACGTCATACAGTTTCAACACACTACACTCTGCATGCTAGATAACCTCTACCAGAAGACATGACTTCACCATGCATTTGCTTCCCTAGTGCTACGGGACACTTACATGGTCCCCCAGCGCACTGCCTCAGGTAGCTTCTCCTTCTCTCTGTCTGACAGCAACAGGTCCTGCGCTGGCATGCAAACTCTATAAAAGGTCCCCCCACAACCCACTCAGACTTCTAAACCAAAGGGCTTTCCAGCTATTCCTCTCCCAAACCTGGAGCGGCTGTGAAAGTTGTTTTTTTTTTTTTTTCTTTTTTTTTTCTTTTCTTTTTTTTCTTTTTCTCGGCCTTGGAAAACAGAACACTTGTTAACAGTGCCATGCTGATAACTGCTCTCAAGACTTCAGGTGGCTCTGTCCCTGCAAACAAAGCATTACGGGATGGGTTGCCACGACCACTAGGTGTCCCATACCTGAGACACAGGCCTCCATTTCAAAACAGTCCATTCAAACAAGGGTGTTACAGAACAAATGGGAACGACCGATACCCACAACATATGTACAAGAGCAAAAGTAGACAAAGTGGGGAGTCCGTGACAATGGCATAGGACGCTTCTCCCTGTGTGATTCAGGGGACGAGGCATATGGTTTTTTGAACACAAGCTGGGTGAAGAGAAATGGGATCGAGGGCCCTTTGTCAATATCCATTTGATCAAAATTCTTTTTACGCTATGTCTTTTTTATTTCCAGTCGTTCTGTTTTTGAAGGGACAGGGGGATGTAATGTGCCTACTAAAATTAAGTGTCGTGTTAAAAAAAATCTCTTTGAGGACCCTGGAGGAAATCCTATGTTCAAATGCATTTTCAAACTTGTCCTATTGCTTTGTTTGGTCATTTTTTTTTTTTTTTCACAGAAGAGACTACATAAAAGAAGTTTGATCAAACAGTGAGACTGGAGCCTCCACATGGGCGCATCCAGGTTGCCTGGTGGCTGACTGCTCATCCGGAGGCTCACCTCAGCTCCTGCCTATTGCTCTTCGTGGCTGTGGTGAAGTGTGTTTGTCAAGTGCCAGCAACCGGAAGTTCCCAGTGTGTGGAAACTACCCTGTCTGTGCACAGGCAGACAGGCACTGGGTCTTCAAAGAATATCGCTATCCAAGAAAATTATTACTTCTATACATGGAACGTTATGAGCGGATTTCCCTTTGTACGCCATGCTATATTTTATGCACGTTTGTGCTTTTATTGAGTATAAAAATAGGTCTCCTTTAAAATTCTGTTTAAGTTCACTAAAAAACTACTTGTTTGTGAAATTCTCTTATAAACTCACTGCATCCACATGGAATAGATAAACTAATCAGGCAGCTAACGCATCTAGGTAGTGTTAAAAAAAAAAAAAGATGATGGGGGGAAAAAATGAAGGTGTATTAGGAGTTGGGGGTTGGGGGAAGGGAGGCAGCAGTAAAGGAATGGGAAGTAGCTTGGCTTCAGTAATTTTATACTGTGGTGGAAAACGTAAGCAACACACAAAGGGGGCATGGAAACCCCAAACCAAAACCTGAGTTGTTATCAAAGAGCAAAAGTGTTGAGCTCATCAAACCCAAAGAGATACGGCAGGATAAATCAAGAGGAATGAACAGTGAGAAAGAATCGATAATCAAAATAAGCCAACTCTCAGAGAAACACGTCAAGAGTCGTTACATGGAGACGTTTACTTTGGGGACTTATGAATTCCTGTTCGGACACATGTAAGGCTCAGTCGTGTTGTCCTCGCAGGCCATAGGCTATACAAAGGGTATTTGAAACTGACATTCCTAATGGAGATTTTTATAAAATTTGGCCCTTAGAATAACTGAGAAATATCCTGAAAAACCTTCCCTGAAACTGTAATAAACAAAGTTTCTTTATCTACTGATAAAATCGACAACTCAGTAAGCTAGTTTCGCTGGTCTTCCTACATAAGAAAAAAGCACAAATATAGTTGCCTCAGAAATCTGTTAAAAGCAGAGAACCTCGCAGGAAAAAGAGTATAAAGATTCTAGAAATGAGAGAGTACAAGAAAACCTCTCTTCCAAGTGTCCACAAAGATACATATGCCCATTAGGAGAAAACAGTGAGACTATACATAATACCCCATCAGAGAATAAGAAAGCTGAGTGATGGAGTATATTCCTATTGAATGACTACTTGAAAATTGAGCAACTTATTTGCCTCATTTCCCAGATTCCTTGGGCAAACTCATTTGAATTCTGAAGTGAAGAACAAATGTCCATTTCTTACACCGTTCTAGTGTCAAGATGATTGTGGTTTCAATTCCCAGAGAAAAAAAGTAGACCTTGCCTTTTGATTTTTTTTTTTTCCTCTCAAAACAACTAAGTCAGATCCTGACTGCTAAGAGCATGCATATTTAAATCACTTCCCCTCCATTAACATTAAAAAGAACCATCCAGGCCCAAAAGAGCTGCAATGATTTTTTTTCTAGCTAAAGGCTAATCATTCTACAAATAATTTGCCCAGTGACCGTAGTCATTCATAACATGTATTTGCAAAGCACACTTTAAGCACACTGCCTTTCATTCGTATTATTTCTTTTTAATAAGAAGGATGCATATCGAGAATGTAGAAACTGGAAATTATTTCCACAGCTTAAAGAATAAGAGAACGCTGGTTCAGGTATTTTTGTTTTTGTTTTTTTCTTCAAAGATGGAAATCTCGCCAAAAAACGCACTCGAGTCTGTGAACTAGGTACAGCAGCAGGGTACCCAACCGGCTAGACTGCCATGCACACAACGCCCACGTTACCATTTTAAGATACTGTCAATGCTCAGTTAAAAATAAGACTTACTTAGGAGGAAAGAAAATGCGGCTAAACTTTTATTGAAGCCTAGCCAGTAGCTGGAACACCTTGTGTATTAGACATTCAAAAGAGTTCATTGGGAATGGTCTTCACAATGCATTCGTCTAAACCGCTTTAAATATTGTTAAAAGCGCATTCAAGCGCCTTTCCTGAGTTCTAACTGGGATTTAAAAAGAAAAAAAAAAGATTTTTTTTTTTTCTGATCTCCAACCAAGAACTGTCTCTTATTTTCCTACCAAGAAACTCGGCCACATAGTTTTAAAATACAAATTACAGCTATGCTTCCATTCTGAAGCCAAATCGTCACACCTTCTCTAATTTATTTAAAAGTTCCTTCCTCACCGTGGAAAAAGCCCCAAGGAAAACAGGAAACACATGCAAATGTAAAGATCTCAAGACACTCAGAATGCCTTCTCCTTAGGCTTCAGAAACTGTCCCCTGTAAACCGCTGGTGGAATCCTTCGCGGCTTAAAGGTCCCCGCGTGGCTCACAAGCAGCGCGCTGTGGGGGGAGGGGTGACCGAGGGAAGCCCGAAAAAGCCACACGGGGCTGCCGCCCCACCCACGCGCGCTGTGCGATCGCGCCGCTCGGTGAGGACGAGCTCTCTACCCTGCAGCGCCTGTCTTGCGTGGGGCCCCGACCCGGATCCCAACTGGCCAAGTCCCCGCGGCAAGCGCCCGCGCCGTAACGGTTTCTGTGGGTCTAGAGTCGGGCTGTTGGGCACCGAGTTTCAATTCACGGCCGAAGGGCTCCTCGGTCGCGGGCGCCGCTGCCCCGGGGAATTGGGCTTGCGCGCGGGACACCACGAGGGACAGGCTGGCGGGGGGAGGGGAGGGCTGGACCGGGCCCCGGGAGGCAAATGCTCCATATCAAAGAAACCAAAGCCATCGCTCACCGTGGAGGCGGCTCCAGGCGCATTTGCTTTCCTCGTGCCCCACCCGCGTGGATAACGCTGAAGGGCGCGGCCCTCTCCACTCGCATCCCATTGAGCGGGCGCGCAGCGACACCGCCTGCGGATGGGGGTGGAGATTTAAAAAAAAAAAAAAAAAAGGAAGAAGAAGAAGAAAAAAAAAAGAAAAAAGCCAAAGCCAGAAGCGAAGGCCTAGTCCTGTGGATACTAGCTCCGGACCAGCGCGAAGCCCACGGCGGGGATGGAGACGCAGGGCGGGGTGAGAAGGGAGGACACCGGGCTGCCACCTACGGCAGCCTAAGGGCTCCAAAAGCGGCATCTGCCCTCCGCCACCCGCGTCCGCTACGCGGTGAACACGCGGCTCCCTGGTGGACTTAGAGAGACTATGGGCCATGCGAGCTTCTATCAGATCCTGCTGATTTATTAAAATCAAGACACAGACTTCAGCACACACACACAAAAAAACCAAAAACCCCGGCGGTGACTTCCACAGTGCATTGAGTCTGCTTCGCCACCATTTGCTACTAAATATGCAATGGTCTGTTTATTTAGATTATATTGCACAAAATGAGAAAATTTTAAACTATGTGCCTTTCCTTTTTCTTTTTGATAAAAATCGCGTATCCAGTTTCAAACCTTCCGTCTGGGGCCCCGTCCACACATCACAGCGATGAGATACATAGGTCCTACTATGATACAGTACATACAGTCTTAAACTAAGAACAGCTCTGAGGTCTAGGTCACCATTTTCAATAAATCTTTACCTACAAATATTGAACAAATCTCTACTATAGCTGTACAAAAAAGTTTGCTTTTTTTTTTTTTTAAACCACAAGGCCTTTAGATGCAAGGATTACTTTTAAATTTTTAATCCTTTTAAACCAGGACATAACGTACCAACATATTTGCATGCTAAAAAAAAAACAAACAAAAAAAAGGAAAGAAAAAACAAAAACAAGAAAAGAAAAAAAGAAAAAGAAATCAAAAGGGAAGAAGTGCCTGAAAGTCTTACTGAAAAAACACAGCAAGATTGTTCCCTTTTCACTGTACAAAAATACGCCTGAAAATATATTAATTTTTAAAAAAGATTGAGGTCTGTTATGTATCAAAAATGTTTCAATACCTTTTTGTACTGAGGTCTAGGCTGTAAGGTATTCAATCAAGGAGGTATAAGGGAACGAGTTACCAAAAAAAGGTTGCCAAGTAGAAATCACATTTGTAAAACCATAAACAATTTGATCTGAAAAGTAAACTCTGGTCTTAAGTCAGTTCACAGTTAGGATTTTTGTAAGCGTTTGTACAGACTGCATTTTTTCAAGCTCCCTGCAGTTTAAGAAATCGGATGCATAGAAGACATCAGCTTGCTCCCTCCAAAAAGAAAAGAAAATAAAAAGGTTGCAATGGTCCCTTTTTGTGTTTTTCTTTTTTTAAATCACCAGTTCCTTTTTAAATCTCTTAAGAAAAAAAAAATAAAAAAATCAACTCCCTAGAGTAACAGTTGTGCCGTCTAAAGGGTCCTCTGCCGATGTCTTTCAGACTTCAAAGAGCCACAAGCTTCAAACAGCGCCTTCCGGAGCGGGGCCTCCTCCCCTCCCCCGCCCAGTCCCCTCCGCCTTTGTTGCAATCACGAATTTCAGGAAAAAAGAAATAGAAATTACAAAACACGTTTTTTTTTTTTTTAACGGGTGGGGAAAATCACAACTCCAGACTAGGTGTGCAACTACCTTGAGACACGATAAAGGACGGGAAGAGTGGGGAGACCAAAAAAATTTTAAAAATTAAAAAATTAAAAAAAAAAACCTGGAAAATCTGTTTAAAACTACTCATTTCACTTTAAACTCCAACAACATTTCATCACCGTTTCCAATTTCTCTGCGCCACATCTCTGACCATGAGCATCTTCTCCCCCTCCCCCCACCATCCTCTTTAT